>PVHY01010450.1:26587-51966 GCA_004024945.1 Uropsilus gracilis
CGGACAACATAGGGAGACCTGTCTCAAAAAAAAAAAAAAAAAAAAAGAATATAATTGTAGTAGTGTATATTCTTGTCTTATTTCTGAAATAAGTGAAAAAACTTGTAATATTTCATTTTTGAATGTTTTCAACCATAAAGTTTTGTCGAGGTATTTTCCATGTGCAAGATTTATAACCAAAATTTAAAATATACTTTATTTCCACATATATTATTAAAACCTGCTACTATAAACTCAGAGTCTAGTTAAAAAATATAGCCAGTAAAGAATAAATAAAAACTTAACTTTTGATTATGATTGAGAATGTAACAAATGTTTAAAGTTTTAATATTTTATTTCAGAGTAAAATTTACATATAGAAAAATGCACTTATATTATGTATATAACTAAAGGAATTTTAATATACTCATGAACTCAGTACTCTAATCAAGATTTAAAGCATTTATAGCTCCACAAAAGTTTATCTTGCCTTTTAGTCATTACTCACGGCACATAGACAATCATTATTCTGATATTTGTCCAATTTTTGTCTTGTTTGTCCTGAAATTTCCCATGCATGGAATTATAGAGCCTGTATTTTTTTGTGTTTAATTTATTTGATCAGAAAAAATATTTTCACAGTACAGTAAATTTTACTCTATTTCTAGATGGTGAATATATGTTGTTTCTAGTTTTAGAGTTTTATACATAAAACCACTATTGACATTCTATACATGACCTTTTCTGAATCTAATCTAAATTTTAATTTCTGTTGCTATAATATCCATCATAGGAACTGTTAGGTTATGCATTAGGTCTATGTTTAACTTTTTAAGAGACTTCAAAACAGTTTATTATAGTGGTAGTACTGTTTTCTATTACCACTTAGCAATATATGAATACCAAATGTTCTATATCCTCAACATTTGGTGTTAATCATTTAAATTTTTAGTTTTTTTCAGAATGAAGTACGTAGGAGTTAACTTCCTTAGTATAAATGGAAATTAAGATGGGGTGCTGTTTTTCTATTGGATTTCCAGGTCTGTTTTGTCTTTTTAAACATCATATTGCCTGATGATGTCATAAAGCTACTAGAAATAAGTTGGTAACCATTTGGTTTTCAGAAGGAATCTTAACATTAAATCAAAAGTATTTGCCTTAGGTATTCAATTTCTATATATTTATCTTGAGGAATTAAAATTAGGAGTTAATTAGCTCTTTATGACCATTGTTTGCTCTGTATGTACCAATGTTTAAGAATTAAAATTTCAACCAAGATGGTTTGTACCATAACATTGCCATTAAAAATGAAAATGTGCTAGCATGGATTTAAATTAAGCAAGACTGGAAATTTAAAAAACGTTAGCTCTTCAACAGAGTAAGGCAGCTATCTTCTAGTGTGATCTATGATTTTATCATTTATAGGTATTAAATTTATTCAGATACTTTTTTTACATCTATTGAGACATTTGTACAAATTCTTATCTCTTTTGTTAATGGAATGAATTGATGTTTTCACAAAATGATAAGAGCATAATTTACATACCTTAAATTCACCCGTTTAAAATGTTTAGTTTGTTGAACTTTTAGAGAACACACACTGTTGTACAACTGCTATGACACCCAAAAAAGTCTCTATTCCAGCTGGGCATGGTGGTGTGAGCCTGTAATCCCAGCTACCTGGAAGACTGAGGCTAGGATCACTTGAGTCCGTGGGTTCAAGACAACCCTGGGCAACATAGTGAGACCTAGTCTCTAGAAAAGAAAAAAACACTAATATTTTTTAAAAGTGTCTATTCCCCTTATAGTTAATTTCTGTTATTCTAGACTCTGAGCAACCTCTGAAATGCTTTCTGTCTTCATAATTTTATTATTTCTAGAAATTCTATATAAAAGGAGTCATAATCTATGTGCCCTCTGGTGTCCTTTCCCCGAGGGCAAGGAACAGAGGTTTCTTGCTAACAGGCATTTATGAAAAAGGTGTCTCAGAAGTAGATTATCTGGTCTCCACAAAACCTCCAAATATCTGCAGTCTTGGGCAACATCCTGCCTGCAATCTTGTGAGAGATTCTGAGAGCCAAATCAGCCCATATTAGCATTTCTCAAACTCTTGATCCTTAATAACTATGAGATTATCATCTACCTCTATCATCTATCTATCTATCTATCTATCTATCTATCTATCTATCTATCTATCTATCTATCTATCTATCTATCTATCTATCTGTCTGTCTGTCTGTCTGTCTGTCTGTCTGTCTGTCTGTCTGTCTGTCTGTCTGTCTGTCTGTCTGTCTGTCTGTCTGTCTGTCTCTATCTCTACCTATCTTTGTGTCTACCATTATTGAGGCAATCTTTTATGCAGCAACTAAAAGCCTTGCATTTCTGAACAATGATGTCAAGTGGGTCATGATTATTCTTTTATCTATCCTGGTATTTAATGTGCTATGTTTTATATAGAATTATTTTATTTACCTGGGAGATAAGTGGACTGTAATTTTAATTTTCATAAAGTTTTTTTTCTAGTTTTAGTATCAAGATTATGCTGATTCATAATAAAATGAGCTGGAAAAACTTCCACTTTTTTATGATCTTAAAATATTGTAAAATTAGTAATATTTCTTTATTGGTATTTAGGAGAATTTAAGAGTAGAAATGTTTAAACTTAGGGTTTTCTCTGGAGAAAGTTTCAAATTACAAATAAAATTTCTATTATGGATATGGAATTATTCAAAATTTCTTTTTTTTAAATTTTAGTTTTGTTAATTTTGGTGCAGACATTTATCCATTTTATTTTAATTGTCAAATTCATTGCTATAAAGCCATCCCTAATAATCTCTCCTCTTTGCAATGTAGGTTCTTTAGAGCTCTGGAATTAATAATTTGTGCTTTCTACTTTTTCTGTCTATCGTTTTATGGGTTTACTGATTTTAATAACCTTTTCAAAGAAACTTAAACCTTATTATGTTCCTCTAAGTTTGCCTCCCATTTTATTGATTTCTGTTCTTTATTCATTTAAATATCCCTCTAGGCAATAATTTAGCTGTTCCTACAAGATTTTATGTTTTTTGGGTTTTTTTTTGCTATTACTCAGTTTACAATATTTTCTAACATTCATTGTTTTCTTTTCTGATTCAACTCAGAATTCAATCCAATTCTTTGATTCTATTCAAAAGGGAGTACTTAATTTCTAAATCTCTAGAAATTTCCTAGTAGTTATTTGTAAAGTCAATTTATATTTTATCAACTGTCCATATATATATATCCTATATTCTTCCTGTTCAAAGCATGAGTCATGAATTCATGGTTTGTGATTCATTATATTTCATTATAATGTGGGAGCTTGTTGGAAATGTAGGCTACTACATTTTGTCAAGATTCTGGTTGCTATCTATAGTGACTCAAGTTGGAAAGCACTATTCCATGTTATTTAAATCCTCTGAGATGTGTTGAAACTTGCTTGTGTTGAAACAGCATATGGTGCATTTTAGTGGATGTTCACCTGCACTTGAGAATAATGCACATTGTGGGTGTTTGGATGTGCTGCTCCGTACAGATCTATTAACATATGTGTTCTTTCACACATTCCAAACCTTTCACATCCCTACTGAGTATTTGTCCACTTGTTCTTGTGACTTTCCTTAAGTGGCTTATTAAAATTTCCATCTGTAATTGTGGGCTTGTGGCATTCTTTTAGTTCTGTTAAACTTTGCCTTATAAATTTTGAAGCTGCTATTAGGTGGATATACTGTTTAGAGTTTTACAATTTTCTTATTTACTATTTTATCATATAATTTTTTCACCCCTTGTATTATTTTACCTTGAGTCATATTTTAGCATCTCTTTATCTCTCTCTCATACACACACATTAAACACATTTACATTTAACTATACATATTTAATATCTATTTTAAATTGTTTTAAAACAAGAACCAATGCACAAAGATTAATTTCAATTTTAGTCCTTCAAACACTGACAGAGGGTCTATCATGTGCCATGTCTTAGCCAGTGGAAACAGAATCACTTAACAATACAATGTTGCTCTGTTACTTTGGGGTGAGAAGGAGCCTGTGATAATGTGGGCTTTCTAGACTGTAGTAATTTTGGTGGGAGGTGGGAGCTGGAAATATGCCTCTAAGTATAGTTTGAACAATTAGTTCAATTTTCCCTTGAATTGTGTCCCGTTTTGGAGTGACTGGGAGAAAGCAAATATGTATAGTGGTTTATATGCATATGGGGTGCAGTGGCTCCATGAATTCATCCTCTCAAAACATTTACATCTTAAGGAAACATGAACAAATTTGCTTGTAAGGTAAAAGGTCAAGAACTTTCCAGAAAGAAAGGAAAAATAACATTTTGATAATTTTCCTACTCCCACTTAAAAGTAATTTAAAAATTGCTAAATAATCTTTTGCCCTTATGAGAATTTCTGACATAGCACAGAGATACTTTCACAGGTTAGGTGACCTGACTGGGCTTGTATAGACACAACATGGGTTGTGGTCAACACCACATGGGTTTGGAAGGGACTGATGTTAAGCTTTTATCTCTGGAAAGCTGAGCCTTTGCTAAGGAGACTCTTGTGTACCTTGGCCCAAAGGGTCCAAATTAACTCAAGGTGTAGGAAGCAGGATGATATTTTCCTATTTCTATTAATACCCTAAGGTCCCAGGGAAGGCCAGCAATCCACCAGTTCCCAGTGAGAAAGACTGGCATGGAAGGAGAGTGTCACCAGCCAGAAGCAGGACCTGTGAGCCAAGGCTGAACTGTGAGCCCATGAGTGGTCCGGGCAGGACTGCTGTAAAAATGTTAGATAAGATGGTGGAGGCCTGAGTGTTCAGCAGCGTGGACTGGCACCAGGGAGGAAGGGAGACCCACAATACCATATAAGCTTTTGACATAAGGCTTTGTCAAGGAATCTATACATTCCAAATCTCCAGTTAAGGGAAAATAAACAGCCCTAGGACCTCAGACCTCTCTTTAGGAGTCGTTTGCCCCACAGTCCATAGACAGGTTCTTGGGCTCTTGCCACCCCTCCATTCATAGGCATGTTGAGATTTTCCTCCATGGCCTGGCTTGGGCAGTATGAGCCAAGGAAATGCATGCATAATGAGATTTGTGTCCACATATTTCCACAGCCCATCTTAGGACATAAGTTCTGACAAGCATGTATGTTCTTGTGGGATTATGACCAAATATGTGTAATCAGATCTTTTGGCCAGAATTTTGGCCTCCAGCTTGGTCAAAGCTTTGAGTGTTAGAATCCCAGCTTCTATGGTTGTCACAACCCTAACTATTGAAATTGAGGTAATATTGGTTTACAGTATTTACGATAGAGAGATATAGGTTCACACCTCTTCAGATGTATGTTACCACACCACAGCCACCACTACGGTGCCCATAATTCTCTATTATAGACCCCTGTGTCACCCCTGCCAATTTTGATCTTCACCCATTCTCTCTCAATTTTATAGTCACAGCTACCTTGTCTTATGCTATTGTACAAGCCAGGTTCATTCCTGGTGACATTCAGTTTCTAGTGGGCGTCTCGATGATTCTAGAGGCTCTGAGGAGCAACTGTGGAAGAATCAAGTCTTGATGCAACCCCAATTTCAGTTAGCATTCTCAACAAGGGAACCTGGTAGCATAAGGTCATTTTTATTGATTGATTTGTGTTGAGGTAACTTTGGTTTACAACACTGTGGATGATTTGGAGATACAGGATTACGCTTCTTCAGATATGTGTTACTATACCACAGGCCCCACCAAAACATCCATAATCCTCTAACACAGTTCATTGATGCCTCTCCCCACTGTGTCTTCTCCCTTCCCCTTCCCTGTCTTGTACTCCCAATTCCATAGTCAGATTTCTATTATTATTGGTTACGTTTTGTCTGACTCCTTGTTTTGTTGATCTGCCATATGAGCCACCAATTTCACTACTAGTTATCTAATTGAGGAGGCCATTTTTTCAATTTTAAAATTACCAGCATCAAAAAAAAAATAGTGAAGAATCAGTTTGGGTTGGGTACTGCAAGTAGAACTTAATGACATTTTATAAAAAGCAGTTGCTGGTTTGTACAAGAAAGCTTAAAGAAAATAGACAGATTTTGAAGCAACTTAGACATTTTGGCTCAGTGATACTCTTCATAACAATCTCCTTTCATAATGTGATCAGGTATATGGAGAAAAATTTGTGATGTTTATCCCAGTATTGTTTGTGTAAGGAAGTTTAGTTCAATATCTAAAATAAAGGAATGATTAGTCATATTAGAATTATGACCTGATATATTCAAGTGTAAAGTCCACAGGAAAGAAAATGCCTGTTCTCTTTTTTAAATTCATTTTATTGTTTTGTCACAATTGTGCATTAATTGATCCCTCCTCCTTCCTCCATATCCCCCCTCCGTATCCCCCCTCCAGTCACTCCATCTCCCATTTTTCTGCGATTTGTTGGTTGGTTAAGTTGATGTTCAGTTGTTGGTTGTTTGGCCCGTTGTTCTCTTCCGATATCTGGCAAATGTGGTTTTTTGGTTTTTTTTTTTTTGCATATATATGTATATTTATATTTATATTACATTAGTCCATTATTGTGTACCCCGGGGCTTTCCTACTTCACTAACATTTGTTAACTAGCCTGATCTTTTGTGCTCTTCACCTCCCTCACCTTCTTCCCCCTCCTCCTTTCTAGCTCTATGGTTCAGTCCCATTGGTTGTTTTCATTTTTTCTTATTTGTTTGTTTTCCCCTATATCCATCATATAAGTGAGACCATCCTGTACTTCTCTTTTTCTTTTTGACTTATTTCTGCTAATATGAGTCTTTCTAGTTCCATCCAGGTTGCTGCAAATGACATGTGTTTGTCCTCCTTGATGGATGTGTAGTAAGAAAATGCATGTTCTCTTAAACAGATTAAAAATTATGATTCAGTGTAGGGGAGAGCACTTACACACATAAATACTAGGACAGGATTATCAGGGTATCCAAAGACCCACACATTTTGTTAGTGGGAACACACATTCTACAACCTGGGAAGATGATTGGCAATAGCTATGAAACTTAAAAATAGACATACTTTTTGACCTAGGAATTTTTAAACAATTTATTCTGTAAATGCATTTGAATTTATTTATAATGATACATCTACAAGGAGAGTTATTATAATAGGGCAAAAACTGGGAACAACCTAAATGTCTACCAGATCATTGGGTAAGTATAAAATGTTCAAGTGTTTAAATGTTCTATACTATGTAGATGTTAAAAAGAATAGGGATAGTTCATTTCACTAATACTACTGTGGAGATATATACATATATATTTTTTAATTGAGATAACATTAGTTTATAGCAATGTGTATGATATAGGGAAATAGGTTCATGCCTCCTCACTATGGAACTGTATTCTAAATACAGGGGGAAAGTGGCATAAAAACTAATAGTCCATGCGTGAGTGTGTATGTGTAAGTTTATAGATGATCCCTAAGAGGACATAAAAAGCTGTTGACAATTGGGTTTCCGTTGGAAAACAGGAAATAAGGGAACACTTACTGTTCACTTGTTCTTTCAGATATTTCAAATTTTGTTTCTTGGATGCATATAACTTATGTAGAAGTTAATACAAATAAGAATAAAATCCTCAAGTACAAAATAAATAGAAATACATTTAAAAATTACTGGGGAAATGTTCATAGTGTAAAAATAAATGGAAAAATCACAGCAGCAAACTGTATGCTATAACTTCATTTGTTTTAAAAATAATATACATAAAAAATGAAAAGAGGACACATCAAAATGCCATTGAATGATGCATAAATGAAAGCCTTTTCCTTAATACTGCTTATTTTTCAGATTTTCTACAATGCCTATATTATTTCTGTAATCAGAATGAAAAAACAGACAATTTATCTTTGGTTAATGAGGTTAAAGCAAACATTTTCTTTTTCATTCTTTTGGGTATTTTTCCACAATGGTTTTGTAATACTTCTAAGCATGAAGCAAAAAGATTTTAATGCTGGGCTTGGGGTTTCTGAGCAATGCTGCCCCAGAGGCATCTGTTTATGACCATTCTCTGGCCAGGCTGAGCTCAGTCCCACGGTGACCACCTGTTGGCCAAACTGAGTCTACAGGTCATGCCCTTTCATGCTGGTACCATTGTTTCCTGACCAGCCACTTGTCTGCTCAAGTTGCCATATTTGCTGTTGCTAAGGGCCCTTGGAATAAGGCTGAGAAGTGAAATAGGGAGAGATGGGGCGGGGGTCCAGAAAGAAACCAAAGGGGAAAGTCAGGCATTGATCAGGTTCCAGGCTGTAAATATCCCAGGTGGAGTGTTTAAGACTGCTTGGAACTGATCCTAACTTGTGCCCCTTTACTCTCCAAGGTTGCTTGAGGTTTCTCGAGTATCTCCCTTGCTGGAAGTGCTTGCTTCTTCTGTCTCCCCAGGGCTCTGTCTGTCATTCCAAATGGACCATGAGTGTCTATGGTTGTGAAATTCTTGGCAAAGAAACTGGCCCACTGGGATAACTGTTTTCCTAACAAATGGCTGTAATATAAATGTAGTGTTAAATTCAGCAGTGTGAAAATAAAGGACAAAAGAAGGGCAATCCCTGGAATCTGAGATGACGTGGCTGCTATGTGTAGTTATCTAGGTTGTAGACTGCCACATTGTCCATTTCTGAACGAGACATTGTTTATTTACATATTTATTACCACAGTTTCACTGGTAAAAAAAGTGTGGTTGTAAACTATTTAACAAAATTCCTATGTCATGGCAACTATCAGCCAAATTGAAGAAAAGTATCTTGAGGAAGTGGCACCTTTCTCTAATGTTTTCTAATTGGTTGTATGAGCCAGCAGCAGCTGTTAGCAAATGCAGAATTTTTATTCAGGGTCCACATCTTGTCCTTGTCCACAACCAGTCAAACTTGCCATGGAACTTCTGGAAATGAGCATAGGTGACAGTGCAGTACAAGAAAGACAGTTTCAGCTACATTTTTGCAGACACTGAGAAGGAGGAAAACCACAGGTCCTTTTTTTGCATCTTGGATGTACATAGGAGAGGCTGTCAGTTCTGTACTCACACTTAGATTCCTGGCTTTTCCATTTCTGAGAACTGCATGCTGATGTGTGGATTTCAAAGCAATTATTGAGACCTAAGGGCTCCATTAAGTAGGAATTGCTGCCTGACTCGGCAAGCTTCAGTGACTTGGTCGCTATGGTGCTTAATCCTGGCTTGTGGACCCTGCACTCTCCCCCAGATTGTGGAACATAGATTTTGATTGACTGCATGTGACTACTCACATCCTTTGCACTGTGTGAGTATGTGTGTAGAAGCATGCATGCCAGCTTACCCATGTGTATAATGAATGCACATTGGTGTCCCTCTAAAATTCCTATTGAAACACTGACACAAGCTACTTTTTAGTAACATTTGGTCTCAAGATGGGAAAACTCAATTTGCTCAGTGAGACAAATATAGTTTAAAAGTGTCAGTAGCCTTGGACTGCTACATTTGGGGAAGTGTTCTGTAACAATGGTCTCTAAATCTAGCAGTGGTGCCAGGGGCTACCACCATGGTCTCTCTCTCTCTCTCCCCTTGTCCCCCACTTCTCTGCTCTCTACCTTCTCCACAACTAAAATTGAGCAGGAAATGCAGAAAGGGACTGAAAACCCATGCTTCTCTTAGTCCCATTATACCTATGTTTAAGATTTATGGAGATACTGAGACTCCTTTTCTTCAAAGTCCTTCTAGGCCTCACTCCCTAATGCCCAATTCAAGCAGTGCAGACCCACTTGTAGAATTCTGATTTTTTTCCTGCAGATTACTGAATAGCTAAGAGGAAAAGATGTATCAAACTTACTCTTTTCTAAAAGAGAACATATGAGTCTTCCCCAGTTACCAACACTTTCTTCTCTCATATGCCCTCTTGGTGTGGCAGCCCCCAGGAGAACTCGAGATACGGAGAATGTAACTGACCAAAGGCCCAGTCTCTGTGCTCTGACATTCATCACTGTGTTCGTGCTGAGACCAAGCTGCCCAAAGACTATTCCCAGAGTAGCTAAGCATGGCAAGGGCAAGAAGGTACATCCATTCCTAGGTGATACGGGATACCTGTAACAACTGACTCTGGCTCAAGGATTCCCTCATGGCCTTATGGAATCTTCCATAGATTGCATGGAGTCGAAGATGTTTTCTCCATACTTTGCTCCCTCAATCCAACACTTGGTTCTCCTTCGTTTGTGTGCTGATGGATCTCCCAGTTTCAGGCAGTTCCTTCTCCATTTCTTAAATTAAAATGTCTGTGTATTTAATTCCATCTTGGTATCTCTTTCTTAGAACCCAGACTAATAAAAGAAGTCCCGCGAATGAAGTACTATTGACCTATTTTCATCTGGAGAGGACAGCCAATTGTCTGCATAAGAACAGATCTTTATCCTGACTGTGGGTTTGCTTTTCCTGCCTCTGGATGGTGAGATAAATGATCAGGGTTTGCTTTTGCCAGGAGTTGCAACAATCCTATTAAACCACAAAGCATTAACATCAGTTGAAAAACTAAAAAAAAAAAAAAAAAAAAAAAAAAAAAAAAAAAAAAAAAAAAAAAAAAAAAAAAAAAAAAAAAAAAAAAAAAAACTGAAAAAATATATCTACACAGTTGCAAAAGGTTTTTGCAATTCACACATTGATATGATTTCCATACAGAGTACAAAATAAATGCGTTTTTAAACATCAATAAGATAAAGCAGATAATCCAAGAGGGAAATGGGCAAAAGTCTTCAAACAGGCAATTCATAAATGAGAATATTCGTTATTACACATAAACATTTGAAGAGGTGTTAAAACTCACTAGTTTTTGAAAATGTAAATTAGAGCCCCAATGTGATGCCACCAGGAATATAGAAAGTGAAAACTCAGACAACACCAGCTGTTGACAAGCAGTTGGAATGGAGTAACCAGAACTCACACTCTGCTAGTGGAAGTGTATTGGAGCAACTCTTTGCCAGACTGTTGAACCCTATCGACTAAGCGGCACATACTCATTTTGTCGTCTCTGTAATTGTTCTCACCATTCTGTGTTCGGCGGTTCTCTCCAAGCTCTTTTTTGGTCCTACCCAGGGGAATTGTGTGTCCAGGGGTTTTAATCATATCCCTCACTTCATCTGTTTTTTTGTTGGATTATTTGTGGTTTTCTTGTTCCTGGTGAGGACTGACTGAAGCGGGAGTAAACCAGAGGGGTTATCGCCCCTCCCCCACCCTGTACCTGACTAGCAGGGCTTCCCCTACCTACCAAGCAGACCAGAGGGCCCCCACAGGGTGCCTATAACCCAAGCCCCATCCCCTAACCAGAGGGCAGCAACACTGAAATAGCAGATGCTAAGGACTTGGCAGGCTGCAGGGAAGCAGGTGCCATGGCTAGCGGGCTAGAAGCCTGGTCAACCTTGGTCAGTGGTTACATGTGTGTTCACTTTATATTTTAATATGTATTTTCTCTTTTAGGAAGATAGTATGTGTATCAAAACTCATCAAGCTATGCTAGGATTTGTGCAACTTTTCTATAGATATGTTTTGCTTCAATAAAATTTACCAAAATTCGGCCGGGCACGGTGGCTCGTGCTTGTAAGCTTCAGCCTATGAAGCGGCCGGGGCTAGGGATCGCGGTTCGAGTCCCGCCTGGGGCCCGTAGCGAGACCTAGTTCCAAAAAAATAGCTGGGCGTGGTGGTGCGCGCCTGTCATCCCAGCTACCAGGGAAGCTGAGGCTGGGGGCTGCTTGAGTCCGTGGTACCTGGGCAACGAGAGCCTGCGGTTCCACGGGCAAAACTAGCGAAACTTAGTCTCAAAAAAAAAAATTTACCAAAATTCAGTTAAATTTTTTACTCAATATTTTCATTATTAAAAATTTAGAAAATGCAGAATAAAAGTAAGAAAAAATTACTATAAGATAACTCACTACAAATGTCTTAATGATTAACCTTTGGCCATTTCCCTCTGTATTCTAATGGCTTCTTCAGTTTCTCCTTCAGATAAAATCAGGACCATGTTGTAGATGAGGTTTTGTGATTACTTTTGACAACTCTATCTGTATTTTCAACTTTATACATCATCAACACCTTTCCACATCATTAACATTCTTTTGCCACATTTAACGGACTGCTAATTGTCCATTGATTTGAAGTTCCATTGTTTAGACAGCAACTCATTTTTCATATTTAAATTGTTTACAGTTTTTCAGTATCATAAGTAATGATGTGATTATCCTTCCTCTGGTTAAAGTTTTGTCCCTCAATCATAATTATTATTCTAGACTCAAGAGTCTGGGTAAAAAGAATGCATATACTCTTGAGGCTTAGATGTCTTAAGGCTAAAATAAGAACAAAATTGAGACCAAATACAATAATAGTTTGCTATAAATGCACTGTGCAGTGAGTTTCTATCAATTAATTCTTCACATTTGATAGCAAAAGGATGGCGAAGATGGCAATATTAATAACCTGCCATTATGCCTGTTTTGTCACTTATTTACTTACCACTAGAAATTTGACCTGTGGGTGTTAATAGTTGCCCTTTACCAAGAAGAAAACAAATTCAAGTGAAAGATCTTGTTCAAGATTTCTCAGAAGAAAGCTGGATTTGAAGTGTAGACTAGGCAACAATATCCTACTCTAGCCCAAGCAATAGTAAATTCATTTGCTGAACTATATCAGGGATCCCAACTGTACCAGTAATTGCTTACTGTAAGCTAGCAATGATCATAGTGTGAATTACTGCTCAATTTACAGGAATGGACTGATCAGAAAAGAAAGAAGGATTGAAACAAAAAAGTAAATTAATCTAGAAGGTTGGGTAGAGGAGGAATTCTGAGTCTAATAAAATTTACCAGAAGATAAAAAATTGTAATCTCACATCTACCTACTTGTTGATGACTTGACATGTCACAAGCTTGAACAGGCCTCCTCAGCCACCAGGGCACCGGGCTCTTTGGCCTCATTCCCTTGTAGTAAGATTGATAAGCACATTCCACTGAGAGCAGATGTAGCCGGAAGAGACAGAAGCCAGTTTATGAGAAAACATGGAGGGAGTAGAGAGCTTTGTGCAAGTTTTTGACTGTGTCATGAAGATTTTACAAAAAATCAGGGAAGTGTGACTTTCTGGGGATCTTCCAGTGACACTTGGATGAAGCTGCGAAGCTGTTAGGGCTGGTTATTCAGAAAACTCTGTGTGTGTGTGTGTGTGTGTGTGTGTGTGTGTGTGTGGGTGTAAGTGTGTATGCATGGAGAAAAGAGAGACAGACAGGCAGACAGGCAGGTTGACAGCCTGGTGAATCTGATGAAGACTTTGACAAGTTTAGGGGAAACCAGATGTGTATATTTATTTGCTTAGTCCTTGTCCCTGCAGACTAACATTTCAACACATATCCTGTTTATCAATTAACAGATGAGTAGCTTGGGCAGGTATGGAGAAGGGCAACATGGGGAAGTGAATGAGAAAGCTTTGGAATACCACAGAGCTAGTTTCTTTTTTCTTTCCTTTCACATTTTTTTTTATTGTTTGCATATATAACTCATGTTTGCAGGTATGGTCCTCCACCCTCCCCTTTCCCTAGTCCTCCCCTGTGGTCACTCCAGTTCCTTTCTCATTGCCAGTCGTTGGTCAATGATTGGCTTGTTGGTCTCTTCTCTCCTGGGTGAAGTCCCACAATGCTGGAGGACTGCAGACCAGACTGACCAGATCTCCAGGAATAGCATTGGGGCAGGTGGCCCATCTGAGCATGAAGGAAAACTTCTTGCCAGGATGGTATGTGGAGTGGCTCTCCCAGCTTCTTCATTGTGGCATTTCCTGTGATGAAGGAGACAGTGTCTTATGATCTCTGGTTTCAATGTCTCCTTGTTCTTATTGGTTGTCTCTTCTATTCATTCAGATGTCTGTCCCATGGTGCTGCTTCTTAGCCTTATAGCTCTGACATCTGGCTTTGGGAGACCATCTTCCAGCTGTTGGTAGTGGAGGAGTTCTCTGGTGGAGACGTACCTCAGCTGATGATTGGTCTGGTTCATCTCTTATGGTTCGCAGTTCTCCATTATCACGGCCACTTCTCTGTGGCTTTCTTCTCCCAATGGGGTTGGGGAGCTCCTTGCTCACATTGAAAGTGTCTCTGGATGGGGAGTGTAGCGCCAGCACCAGATATGTAGGTGATACTTGATGACATGTCTTCACTCTCATCTTACAGAGTCTTGTATCTCAGAGTTCGTACCATACTCTTTTTGGGCAGGTCAAGGGTATGTTCAGGGCCTTTATTTATTTCTCTATCTCCTCCAGTTAATTTGTATCTGGTTGTTGTTTTTCTAGTTTAAGATGAGGACTGACTAAGGTAGGAATGAACCAGAGGGGAACCGTGCCCCCCCCATCCCAGCCCATGCCCTGGCAGATTACCAGCTCCACACTCCCTAACCTGAAGTAGGCAGTGGCTGAAGTGCTGGGGTCACAGAAGGGGCTGCTAAGCTGCCCCAGCATCCCCCAATGGAGAGCAGACCTCATCGGCTTCCTGACCCGTGTCCTCTGCTCAGGAGAGAGTGGGACCCTGAGCCATAGAGCTAATTTCTAACCCATGTTGAGCCACCAAGTAGCTTCATGTAATCATATATATGAAACACTACAGATGAATCCTGTGCATCACAAAGTGTTGCATTTCATTTTCAAAATCATTCCACAACAGAGATTCTCCTGTTGTCTGTGGTTTGTAGATGAGGAAACTGGTGTTCAGAAGACAGAGGAAACTTATGGGCATTATCATAAATTTACTGAGAGGCAGATTTGAACTGATTGCATTTAAATCCAGTGTCCCAACTCATCTTAATGGCACGACTGGGAAAGAACTTTGTAAGTGAGGGCTGTTCCTTTCAGTTAGAGTGGAAATAGATACTACCAATGGCATTATCTGAAGACCTATAATAAAAATGGTAATTTCAACCAGAGTCTGACTCACATTAGGACCTCGATCAATGTTATTTTCCTTGTCCAAAGCTTTTAAAAAGGAAGAGGACATAAAAAAGCCAAACCAGAGCCAATGAAACCAAACCAAACCTCCTAGGGGCTTGCATGACACTAGATTGGATAAAAAGCAATGTTATAAACAAGAAGGATTCAGGTTCAACAATGAGTGTAACAGGATGGGGATACTGGATTTAAGACCACCTCTTTGCTGACTTGGCCACCAATGCAGGGACAAGGGTGTCATATGTCCTGTTGAAAGAAGAGGAAGTAACACCTGAAGTGATTATGTTCCTTGCTCTAAGTCTGTTATTGGAGTACAATCTAATCTGTAGGCATGCCTTTTATGTTATGATTTTTTTTTATAGAGAAACAATTTGCATGTCATAAAATTCACCTTTTAAAGTGTATAACTCAGTGACTTAAATATTCACGAAGACCTGGGCATGGTGGCGCATGCCTGTAAGCTTCAGCCTATGAAGTGGCTGGGGCTAGGGATCACAGTTCAAGTCCCACTCGGGACAACACATCGAGACCTAGTTCCAAAAAATAGCTGGGCGTGGTGGCGCATGCTTGGAATCCCAGCTACCTGGGAAGCTGAGGCTGGAGATTGCTTGAGTCTGTGGTACCCTGGGCAACGTGAGCCTGCGGTTCCATGGGCAAAAATAGCAAGACCTAGTCACACACACACAAAAAATTAAAAATAAATAAATATACACGAAAAAGTGCAATTATCAACACTCTAAATATCTAATTCTAGAATAGTTTCATCACTCTAAAGACAATCTCAACACTTACTAATAGTAACCTCCTATCCCTCCCTTTCTTAGACCATGGCAATGGCTTTATATTTAAATGGATTTGCCTTTTCTGAACATTATATATATATATATATATATATAATCCTACAGCATGTGGTCTTTGTATTTTGGCTTCTTTTCTGTCATTTAATGTATTTAAGGTTCATTCATGTTGTAGCAAAAATCAGTTTCTGATTCCTTTTTATGACTCAGTGATATCCTATTATATGGATTTACCATATTTTGTTAATTTATTCATCAAATGATAGATATTTTAGTTGTTCCCATTTTTTTGGCGATTATGAGTATGTTTCTGTGAACATCTGTGTATACATTTTAATTTGAGCACCTGTCTTTAATTCTCCTGGATATTTACCTAAGACTAGAACTACTGAGTTAATAAATCTATGCTTAACTTTCTGAGAATTGATAAAATGCTTTTCCAAAGTTTCTAAGTACTTTAAGTTAGCAACAGAGATATTTCTAAAACCCAAATCTGCCTGCACACTCACACACACATACTCACACGCACACATGCACACATTCAGTCCAACTTCTTTCAGATACAAATTTCTCAAAAATGGTGTTTTTCAAGATGTCCAGCAATACATATGCTGACATTTAGTACTTCATGATAAACAAAATTTTAGGGTATTGTGAGTCAATACATGAGGAATAGCGGGCATCCAGATGTTTAAGTTGGTATTCCAAAGGATATGCCCTGAGAAAGCAAAATAGGCAAACTGCATATATAAAAACCCCAAGTAGTCAATACATATTCAACCTGACTAAATAGAAAAACCTATATATGAGATATATATAATATGCATTATATATAGTATATTATATAATATACATTATATATATTAGTATATATAATATACATTATATATATAATTATATATTTCTATATATAAATATATAATACATTAGTATATATAATATACATTATATAGTATATATAAAATATACATTATATAGTATATATAATATATTATATATAATATATCTTATAGTAGCTACATATTATATATTATATTATTATATATTATATATATCTTATATTATATATTATATCTTATGTATAGTATATATATCTTATAGTAGCTACATATAAGAGAATCCCAAGCACAACCTCTTCTGTTGGCAGACTATCTTTGGAACTTCCAACTGGACGCATTTCACCCCTTGTTTGATCCTCATGAGTTTTCTTGGCTCTCTTATTTTACTTTTCCCCTTTGGAGTCAACATACATCTTTCCTGTTTACAGCTATTTCCAGGCTGATTGTTCTGTCTATTCAAGCAACACAAATCAAAATAGTTTGCTTAACTCTCTTAAATTAGCTCTTGCCCTACAAATCCTTACCCCTTTTTGAAGAGAAATTTTGAGGGCAGTGGCAGGGGGCCAATACTAAAGTGTTTGCATAAGGTCCAGGCACTTTTATGATGTGTGTTGAGTAAGAGAGAAGCAGGTTGAGCTCCAACTTACACTGTGTAGTCTTCACGGACCAAATTGTGAGAACCCTAAAGGAGAGGAAAGACTTGGAGTTCTGAGGAGAAGAGCGGTTACTCCAGCTTTAGGAAACAAGGTGAGAAATTCTCTTGTGGAGGGGCAATATATGCTACATTTGTGTAGCAATGATGTCGTAAACTGACTGGACCTTTGAATGGGACGTTCAGGAAGGTAGAAGATGATGCAGAACATTTTTAAAATTAAAATAACTTCAGGGTTCTTGTTCACCATTTTGCAAACTATATTTCTTAATACTTTAGCATCCATTTAAGTATTATTTTTTAAAAATATCTATTTAACTTTTGGGCAATATATAATTTCCCCTTTCACGAGTGGTGATAGTAGTTCTCCCACCACCTAGAGATAGAGTCCATCACCATATTCCCTTGAGTTCTTTCCCCAGACCCTGTTTTCAACCCTCCCCACTCTCTTCCCTTTCTCCTCCCATCATGGATGCCTCAAATCTATGATCAGCTTTCAAGCCTTGTTTTTGTGTGATCCTTTGCTGTGTGATTTCTGTATTCCACATATTAATGAAACCATTCAATATTTATCTTTTTCCTTCTGACTGATTTTGCAACACTTCCAGCTTCATCTTTGTTGCTGCAATGGCATGGGTTTTTTTGTTTTGATCACTGAGTAGTATTCCATTGGGATATATACTATATCTTCTCGATCCATTCATATTGGGGGCATATGGGCTGTTTTCATATCTTGGCTACTGTAAATTGTGCTATAATAAACATAGGAGTGTAGTTTTCCTTTTGAATTAATGTTTTGTGTTCTCTGGGTGGATTCCTAGGAGTGGAATCATTGGATCATATGGTAGACCCATTTCTAATGTTTTGAGGAACTTCCACACAGCTTTCCATAGTAGCTGGACTAGTTTGCATTCTCATCAGCACTATAAGAGTGTTTCTTTTTTTCCATATCCTCACCAGCACTTGTTTCTGGTTTTTATAAATTGGGCCATTCTCACAGTGCAAGGTGGTATCTTGTTATAGTTTTGATTTGCATTTCCCTGATAGAAAGTGATGATGAACATTTTTTCATATGTCTGTCGACCATTTGCATTTCTTCTTTGGAGAGTGTTCATTTAGCTCCTTTGCCCATTTTTTGATTGGGTTGTTTATTTTGTTGTTACATGATTTGTTTTTAGATCTTCAATTATCAGTCTATTAACAGATGTATGGTGTGCAAATATTTTCTCCCAATGACTGGGGTTTCTCTTCACTTTGGTTACTGTCTATTGCAGTACAGAAACTTTTATTTTGATAATTTCTAGCTGTTTATATTCTCTTTTGTTTTCCTTGTTTCTGGAGGCAAGTTCTCAAGGTGTTTCTGAAGTTTATGTCAGGAAGTATTTTTCCTATGTATTTTTCTGTATATTTTATGGTTTCAGATCTTACATCCATGTCTTTTATCCATCTGGAATTAAATTTTGTGCATGAATTGAGATAGGAGACTTGTTTCATGTATGTATCAGTCCAATTTTCCCAGCACTATTTGTTGAAGAGACTTTCCTTGATTTAGTGTACAGTCTTTGATCCTGTCATAGATCAGTTGACCACATATGTGTGGTTTTATTCCTGTGTTTTCAATTCTATTTACTGGGTTATGTATCTGTTTTTGTCCTGTAGTATGCTGTTCAAATTATCATGGCTCTGTAGTATAGTTTGAAATTTGGAAATAATACCCATTCTCCTTCTTTTTAGTAAGGAGAGCTTTGGTTATTTGGGGTCTTTGTGATTTTTATATGAATTTCAACAATATATGTTCAACTTTTTTGAAGTATCCAAGTATTAATAAATGCTTCCTAATTAAAAAAGATTGATTTCCTATGGTCAAATCCACCTGGTGAGTATTGTTAAAGTCGTTATGGAAGAATGTCCAAAACCTTCACATTGATAATATGATCACACATTATGAATTTCCAAAGAGAAATGTGGTACCCAAAAGTTCTCCACCTTACTTGTCCACAGAGTCCTGTTTTTTAAGGAGATTGCAACCATGTTATCAAGATAGGATGTTCAGGAACTACAGGATGTAAAATGTTAATCTAATCCAGGCCCCTTACTTTCCAAATGTGGTCTTAAGGGAAGAAGTGTTTCCTTCAGGTCATCTGTTAAATCAGAGTTTATGTTGGGGCTAGAATCCAGATCTGAGTCTAGACCAAGACAAATTGTGATAGGTCTTGGTTGCCATGCATGCCAGTTGAGGAAATCACTAGGCATTGTCACAAACAAAGCCAAAATTTTAGTGTCTTGGCACAAATGAAGTTTATTTTTCATTCATGTGGTATTCTAGTGTGGAGTTCATGGTCACTGGGTAGCTGGCTTCCCTTTGGCTAATCAGAAACCTGGGACTCTGTAATTGTGTGGCCCAGCTATCCCTTGAGACCACAGAGCAGCGAGAAAAGTCCCACTTCCTTTTTAAAGACTCTGGGCTGAGAGGAAGGCTAAGAGTATGGAATTAGACTTCCTGGGTTGTAATTCTATCTCTATGATCTATTAACTGTGTTCTTCTGTACTATTTAATGTGTCTGTCCCTCAGTTTCTTCATCTGTAAAATGGGGAATATCATAGAATTTACTTTATATGATTGTTATGTGCAATAAATGACTTAATGTTTGTCAAAAATTTATCTAATGCCTGGCATATATATAGTATGTGCATAAGTGTTTTCTAGGTAATAATGATAATAATAATAATAATAATAATAATAATAGTAAAAGAACTTCTATGGTCTCCATAGGGCCTCAAATTATGTATATATTCTACTAGGTGTATCTGACTGTAAAGAGACCTGTGCAGTTATATCCCAGTGACAACTATACATGCTGAAATGGAAAAGAGGGCATTTTGAATTTTTGGTAGGTGGTTAGCCATTTTTGCCAAACTGAATATTAGAATTTAGACTTGCATAGGTAGATAATAGACAAGTTTTAAAGTTTTTTACTAGAGAGTTAAAAATAATAACAATAAATCACCTCAGGTATTTCTTTCTTATCTCAATTATCTTTTCTATAAAATATGAGTTGCAGATTAAAATTATGTATATTATTCTAGACTGTGAACCTATTTGAATGAGAATATATGGATTTTTTTATTCTTACAAATAAAACAAACAGGACATCTGGTGGATAAATGCTATTTCACATACATTATGTGTATGATTTGTATATTTCATATATATCACCTATTCAACTAGCATTACAACTAAAGAGAAAAGAAAAATATGATAAAGGGCATTTGATTATATATAGTCTTTATTGTTAATTAAATATATGTTCAGCACTAATGCTATTTAGTATAAAGTATTTAATTTTCCTGGCTGGAAATTTTAAAATATTTCCAAGATATATATATATATATTTTTTTTTTTTTTTTTGAGGTCTCATCATGTTGCCTGGGTACTATGGATTCAAGTGATCCCCAGCCTCAGCCTCCCAGGTAGCTGGGATTAAAGGCACACACCACTGCACCTGGCCCTCCGAGATATTTCAATGGTCCTCATTCTACCTTTCTCATAAAGTTATTTGTTTTTATTATTTAAATTATCTTCTTAGAGAGGTAAAAATTATTTGGGCTGTTCACAAATTACCATTTCTTTCTGCAAAGACTGGTAAGAGAACATTTCCCTGCCTCCTTTTGAAGTTAGGCGTGGGACTTGCTTTGGCCAGAAAAATGTGAATAGCCATCACAGATATCATTTCCAGGCAGAAGATTTAAGGGTCAGTGTATGACTGGTCATGTTCCCTTTCTTCTTCCCTTTCTTCTTTCAGCTATGGGGATCATTAACCCATCACAGCCTTCCTCCACCAGAGTCAAGAATCTACAAAGAATATAGTACCACTGTCAACCAGCAATGAACATGTAGCATAAGAGATAAACTTGCTAAGTTAATCACCTCCATTTAAGACTTGGAGACATTTATTACCTCCCCACAACCTAGCTAATGATGCAAGGAACACTAAGTCAGCAAAGGACGGTTCTTTAATTTTTTAATGATAATTTGATTGTGGTGTGTGTGTAGCATAGCTCAGTAGAGACACAACCCAAAGACAGGAACATACTGCTAACAGTTCCCTATGTATCCCCTGCAAATTCACAGATTGAAACCTAATGTCAGGAGTGATGGCATTGGTGAGCTGGGGACTTTAGATTAAAGTGGTTCAAGGCTGCCGGGCACGGTGGCTCGTGCTTGTAAGCTTCAGCCTATGAAGCGGCCGGGGCTTAGGGATCGCGGTTCGAGTCCCGCCTGGGGCCAGTAGCGAGACTTAGTTCCAAAAAATAGCTGGGCGTGGTGGCGCGCACCTGTCATCCCAGCTACCTGGGAAGCTGAGGCTGGGGATTGCTTGAGTCCATGGTACCCCGGGCAACGAGAGCCTGCGGTTCCACGGGCAAAAACAGCGAGACCTTGTCTCAAAAAAAAAAAAAATAAAATAAAATTAAAAAATAAAAATAAAGTGGTTCAAGGCTTTATTAAGGTGGAGACTTCAGAAATGAGATTGGTGCTCTTATAAAAGAGACACCACCGAACCCTCAGACCCTATTGCCATGTGAGGATATCAAGAAGACTATTTATGAATTGAGAAGTGAGTCCTTACCAGGCACAGAACCTGACCACGAGGTACCCTGATCTTCCAACTTCCACAACCATTAGAAAACGATTTCTGTTATTTATAAGCTGCCCAAAATGCGGTGTTTTGTTACAGTTGCCCAAACATATACTGGCACATATGTTAATTGACAAGGGCCTGAACGAAGCTTAATATTGGGAACAAAGGACAATAAAATGTAGAAGCATTTATCCATGTCATACTCTTAAACATCATGGTCTCCATAGGGCCTCAGTTGGCCTTAGATACACGGTGACTTATAAATGCTCTTGGGAGTGACTTGACTTTTCCTCTGAATACTTCTTAATATCTAAGGCTAATTATGTTTAATGCATCAGTACAGTTTGGTTATTGCTTTATTGGCTATTATCTAATTGACAGGATTTCCTCCTACCTTGCAGACTGAAATCTCTTAAAATGATAATTATTACTGAACAATACAGTATTCAATTTATTCTGAAAGTAATCATGCAGTAATATTAGGCATTGCTTTTTTACAATCAATGGAGATTATTTTTTTTCATTATAACAGAAAGAAATACTAATTTTAAGAGCTACAATAGAAAGATAAGGTCTAATGGCACTGTTATTGGCATAGGCAGCTGATTTTGAGTCACGAGCCAGTTCTGTTTGCTGAATCACAATAGAGTGAGGTCCAGGGCCATCTGTGTAGATAAAGGGACTAAGGTAAAATACACCTAACCTGAGGGAATTACTGAAAGGGCCTCATGCTTCCTAGGTATCAGCCAGAGAACAGAATTAGTTCCATTGTCTTGGTTTGTTTATCATTGGTTTAGGAAAACGCCTGCATAGAAAACTGACTGATCCAATATCCAGTATCCAAATTTAGTATACTATCACTTATAATTTCCCGAAATCACTAAAGTACATGTGTGGAAATGTCTAGTCCTTTCCTTGATTTGATAGTTACTACTTAAAAAAAATACAAAGGAATTGGGTTATTAAAGTCAATTCAAAAGATTTCCTAGGCACCTCTTTCCCCACTTGCTATAAACAAATCCCATACTTTGATACAAGTGGTTACTCCACAAGGTGGGGCAGCAAGTGAGAAAGATACAATTTAAGGGATATGCCTACCTGATCTCTCTGTACACTTTAATGTTTTTAAAATGCTGCTTCAGTTGTCAAGTTACTTCATTTATATTTTCACATGTTTATTGATATCTCGTTGCTTAATTCCTCCTATTGTATTTATTTTAAAGGTTGTATTGGCTTTACTCAGTCTTTACATTCTCATGTAAATTTATTATTATTATTTAAATAATTTATTTATACATATATATTTCACATCATTGTGATCCCTGTGGGTCACCCACCACCTCCCCTCCCTGGCCACTCCAGCTGGTCCCCTCCCGCAGTTGTGTACTTTCATTTGGTTGTCCATATATTAGAGAGATCATTTGGTTTGTCTTTTTCCTTCTGACTTGTTTCTGCCAGTATGATTTCTTCTAGGTACATGCATGTTACCAAAAAATCATCAAATTTGTCATTTTTAATTGATGCGTAATATTTCATTGTGTATATATACCACATCTTTTTCATCCAGTCATCTGTCTTGGGGCATTTGGGTTGTTTCCATGTCCTTGCAATTATAAATAGTACTGCAGTAAACATCCGAGCACAGGTGACCTTTGTACCACATGAGATCTCCTTTGGGTAGATTCCCAGAAGAGTGATTGCTGGGTCAAATGGTAGTTCCATTTTCATTAGTTTGAGGGTTCTCCAAACTTCTTTCTATAGTGACTGGATCAGTTTACATTCCCACCAGCAGTGTAAAAGTGTTCCTTTCTCTCCACATCCACACCAGCACTTGTTGCCTGTTTTTTTGGATGTGGGCCATTCTTACTGGTATAAGGTAGTATCTCATTGTGGTTCTGATTTGCATTTCCCTGATTGCTAGTGATGTTGAACATTTTTTCATGTGCCTGTTGGCCATTTGGATTTCCTCTTTAGAGAAGTGTCTTTTTAGATCCTCTCCCCATTTTTAACTGGGTTTTTTGCTTTGTTTTTGTTAAGTTGTGTGAGTTCTTTATGTATCTTTGTTATTGGACCCTTATCACTTGTATGGAGGGCAAAATTTTTTTCCCACTTGGTTGGGATTCTTTTTGTTTTTTTCTGTTGTCTCTTTTGCTGTACAGAAGCTTTTTAGTTTGATGTAGTCCCAGCTGTTTATGTTTTCCTTCATTTTTTTGCCAGCTATAGATATCTCCAAAAATGAATTTCTGAATTGTAACTCATGAAGGGTTTTGCCCATATTTTCCTCTATGTATTTTATGGTTTCATGTCTTACATCCAAATCTTTTATCCATTTTGAGTTAGTTTTTGTACATGGTGTGGGGAGGTATCTTGGTTCACTTTTTTTTTTTTACATGTCTTAGTCCAGTTTTCCCAACATCATTTATTGAAGAGGCTGTCCTAGTTCCAGTGTAAGTTTTTCACTCCTTTGTCAAAGATTAGTTGACTATATATGTGTGACTTTATTTCAGGGGATTCAGTTCTGTTCCATTGGTCTGATTGTCTGTTTTTGTACCAGTACCAAGCTGTTTTAATTACTATGACTTTGTAGTATAGTTTGAAGTCTGGAGTAGTAATACCTCCATTCTCTCTTTTTCTGATCAGGAGGTTTTTCAATAATTGAGGTATTTTATTATTCCATATGAATTTCTGTAATTTTTGTTCTATCTCTTTGAAGAATGTTTTTGGAATTTTTATAAGGATTGCATTGAATCTGTAGATTGCTTTTGGTAGGATGGTTATTTTGATGATGTTAATTCTTCCAATCCATGAGCAGGGAATGTCTTTCCATTCCTTATGTCTTCTTCTATCTCTTTTAGCAGCATTTTGAAGTTCTCTTTGTATAGATCTTTCACATGTTTTGCTAAGTTTATCCCCAGGTATTTTATTTTTTTCAGTGCAATGGTAAATGGGATTTTAAAAAAAATTTCTTCTGCTGCTACTTGACTTTTTGTGTATAGGAAAGCTTCTGTCTTCTGTGTGTTGATTTTGTAACTGGCTACTTTACTGAACTGGTTTATTGTTTCAAGACGTTTTTCTGTAGACTTTTTTGGGTTCTCTACATAAAGAATCATATCGTCTGTATATGAGAACTTCACTTCTTTCCCTATTTGTACTCCTTTTATGTCTTCCTCTTCCTCTTGTCTTATTGCCCTTGCTAGAACTTCCAGTACAATGTTAAAAAGTAGTGGAGAAAGTGGGCATCCTTGCCTGGTTCCAGATCTTAATTGGAAGGATTTTTCCCCCCCTGTTTAAGATGATGTTTGCTGTAGGTTTGTCATAGATGGCTTTTATTATGTTGAGATATGTTCCTTTTATCCCCCAATTTTTAAGAACATTTATCATAAATGGGTGTTAAACTTTATCAAATGCTTTCTCTGCATCTATTGATATGACTATGTAGGTTTTGGTTTTCTCCTTGTTGATGTGGTGAATTATATTAATTGATTTTCAAAT
>PVHY01010451.1:0-51801 GCA_004024945.1 Uropsilus gracilis
AGGGAGGCAGGCAGGGAGGCAGGCAGGGAGGCAGGCAGGGAGGCAGGCAGGGAGGCAGGCAGGGAGGAAGGGAGGGAGATTCGCATCTGGAAGGCTAAGAATATTGTATCAGTGTTCTCTTCTGAAAGGCCTTGGAATCCTGGGCATCCGGTGGGGTAAGACACAAGAAGCAACCATGGAAGGCTGGAGGTTGGATCAGATCGGGAGGGAGTACCTTTGCCGCAAGAGCTCATGGAACTAAAGAAATCAGATAGTAGGGGACTCTACAGAAGTCCTCTTGATTTTTCAATCGGGGTCTCATTTTGAACAATATCGCTGAGATGTAAATGTCCTGAGCAGTTTGGACACAGCAAGGGGAAAAAAAGACTACGTGAAACTACTTTTTGCGGCCTTACAAAAGCAAAATGCTTACTCCTAAATCACGGAACAGGGCTTCTATGGGGAAAAGGTGATGGTCGAGGAGCGGCTCCCTGACGAACAGAGACGCCTCCCCTGCTTGCCACAGCGCCTCTGCGTCCGCTAGGCCTGAGCTCCCTCGGTAGGTGTCACCGCTAAGGCGAAGTTCGGAAACGCTGTATGTTTTGATTCTTGACATTTCCCTCGTGGCCGGCCTGGCACTGCCCAGCGAGGACAGCCAGAATAGCCGCGGGGCCTCTGTGCAGGGCGGGATATTACTGACGACGTCTCAGCGCGTCATCTCCTTCAAGAAAACGTCCTCCTTCGCCCTGCGCTCATGCAAGCCCCACCTCCCACCTCGTGACCTCACCGCAGCGCGTTTGTACTGCTTGATGAACGCCAGTCCTCCTGGCACCGCCCCCCAGCAGCGGCAGTTTCCAAGGCCCACCCAAGGGACCCGCCCCCTAGCAACTGTGTCACTAAACGCCGCCGGAAGCGGCTGCGTTTCGTGCTCCATGGACTTCCGGGTTCAAACGTGACTTCCGGTTGTCAGAATTTTCCCCGACGCGGCGGCGGCCGAGGAGGAGCCGTACGCTCGGCCCGAGGTCGCCCTGGTGCCTGCGGTGGGCAGCTCCGCGGGGGGTCGCCTCGTCCAGCCGCCACTGCGATGCATCCGCGGCGCCCCGATGGCTTCGATGGCTTGGGCTATCGGGGTGGTGCCCGAGATGAGCCGGGCTTCGGCGGACCTTTCCCCGCCAGGTCCTTCAGCACCGCGTCAGACCTGAGCCACTGGGTGACCACCCCACCGGACATCCCGGGCAGCCGCAACCTGCACTGGGGCGAAAAGAGCCCTCCCTACGGCGTGCCTGCTCCCTCCACCCCGCTGGAGGGCCCGATGGAGGAGCTGTGTCCCGGCGGCGGCGGCGGCGGCGGTGGTGGTAGTGGTGTGGCGGGGCAGAGCAGCGGTGAGCCACCTGGGAGCGGGCAGGAGCTGGCAGCGTGCGGCGCCCGTGGGGGGTCCCGCCTGGGTGCCCGGCCGGCCTGCGGCGCGCCACGCCCTCTGCCCTCTCCGTCCTCTGCCCCCGGAGTGGGCCTCCTCCCTCGTCCTTACAGACGCGGTTTCTCCAGGACCACCTTCCCCCAAAAAGACGCCCCTGCATTATCTGTGGACGGGGTGATAGAAATTTCGGAGGATTTGGCCGAGTTATATAGCTCATGACCTGGATCAGAAGTTGTATTGTGTCACTGTTTGTTGGGTGCATTTAATCTACTGGCAGCTCTCTTTCCTTGACTCAATCAACTAGCTTTGTGTTCTGAAAAGAAACGTTTTCAGCATCAGCAGGCTTGGGTTCAAGCCTCCTCTCATAAAAGCTGTGGACTTAACTGTGAGCCCGCAGTTTTCTCTTTAAGGTGGATAGGGTTTTTTGGTTTTTTGTTTGTTTAGTGTTAAGATGAGAGGTGAGGACTACCCAGTACAGTAGTAGGGAGCATGTAGTGGGATAATAGATGCGCTTTTCCTTCCTTTTCCCTTTTCGTCACAGGAGTTGTGTTTACTTTCTAGATCCCCAACTACCCCTATGTTTTCTTTCCTTCTGTTCCGCCTTTTCCTGACCTAAAGGAAAGACTGTTAAAAACACTGATGCAACTTCAAGATAAGACTTTAGATTTCAGACATTATCAGTAGAATGTCAGAAGACCAGTATTTTAATTGTCACACTGATCTGCATATTCTCAACATCATAAAATATAAGTGGGTGCTTTTTTTTCTGTTCTCCTGAAGTTGTTAGAGTATTTAATTAAATCGTTTAGTACGACGTATACCTTCAATACCACTTATGTCCATATTTTTTTTTAACTTGGAAGCGCAATATTTATTTCATTTGGGTTAACTGCAAAGAGTAGGCTTTTATATATCATCTAGTGAGCAGATGATGTGAAGGAGTGTCACTGATTAGCTCAGTGTCATGCAATTTGCTTTTTCTCTCTGTCGAGTTTTCTATTTGTCCCAAAAGGAATAGTGTGATTTTTAAATAATTCAGAATGAGTATGTGATGACTAGACATGTTTTCTTAGGCAGTATCATTTTCATAGATGCTTTGATAGTTAATAAAACTTGAGAGTTTTTGATTTTTTTTTTTTGCAGCAATTATATGAATATCTTAATTTGGCCATAGAAGCTTCTATCTAGTTTGTGCACTTTACAAGCAAGGTTGAGCCAAATCATTTATGCAGAAACATATTACATGGGCTTGTTCTGATTGTAAGGAAATAGTGAGGGCATTGCTTCATTGAACAGCAGAGAAAAAGAGGGAGAAATTTATCTCTTAGGAATTTTTGCTATAGTTTAACTGTGTTGTCTAGTTCCCCAAAAGTGTGATGCCTCAGTTAAGATTTTGAAGTTTTTACTCATAAAGAAAATTTATTATATTTTGAGATGTGCATTAGAAAAGCTTTAAACTTTTATCAATAAAAATATACTATAGACATGCCATCAGTAAAAGCACATATGAGCCAGGTGACCTATCACACTATCACAGGGACCCAGTTAAGGAGCTGGTCTCAAAACACTTAAAACTTGGAAAGATGGAGAGCTTTATCTCTCCATTCTGATTACTCCCAAATACTTTTTAAATACAATATTTTTTTTTTAACTTGGGGCTATCGGCTTAGCATAAATGCTCTCCACCAGTAAAAGGAAATGACTGATTTACAACAGGAGAGGTAAAGTTGGTGTATCTGGCAGACCCATTAATAAAAAACTTCTAAGTTGTTTTTAAGAAGCCCTTGTATTCTGCCTGCAACCAGTTTGATCTGTTCCATGAACTGTTTTAATGCTTCTAAAACTGGTTTCCAATATTTTTTTATTGGATGGTACTATGTAAAATTAGAATTTTATTTTCAGAAAATATACAGCTTACAAACCCTGGCCCCACAGTTCCATGGCAACAGTGAATTAGAGCTAAACAACAGTTGTGCCTATAGAAGTTTTAGATCATGTAACTTGCTACAAGCCTCAACAAATTCCTTCATTATTCAGTACTTCCCTGGCTCCTCTCATAGTTTGACTTTGGGTCCTAGAATTTAAATATATTAAGAAAATATTTTGTGTGTTTTCAAAGTAAAACTAAATATTGGTTGTGAGTAATCTTCTTTCTTCTGTTTTAGAGCAGTTGAATAGATTTGCTGGATTTGGTATTGGACTTGCAAGGTAATACTTTATCTAAATATTTTTGAGTTCTTATTGAAAGATTTTTCTGAAATTTTTAACACTAAATCGTTACTATTGCTTCTTTTAGATTGATTCTTTGGAGAAATAGATTACATATTGAATACTTTTTAGAAAAAAATTATTAAAATCTTTAACTTGTTTTTTCAATATGTGTAAACTAACTCAGTTTTCTCATTGGGAAAGGGATGTGGTAACAACTTTCATGTATCTACCTAAAGAATAAAATCAAATTTAATATTACCTCTCTTTATAAAAAGACGTAATAGTGTGCTAAACCTTAAACTTTCAGTTTTTGGCAGTATTTATTAGCTTTGGTATTTACCTAAGTTTTGCTTTATACTTAGCATTAATGAGCACCATAACTTTTTACTTTTACTGATCATGTTGTATAAGAAATAACTCTAGTCTTGATTCTCTTATCATTAATGATTACTATTTCAAAACCATTGGAATGGCACAGACTTGGATTTCATGTCATAGTAACTCATTTTTTAAAGTATTTTAATCAGAAGAAAAATGAAGATGTTAATGTCATAGAAACACAATTTGTATTTAAAATTTTTCCTGTTGCCAGATTTAATACATAGACTTTTATTTAACCTCACTGTTTATACTTAGAACTTTCATTCATTTGATACATTATGTGTGAATGGGTGGGTTGCACGTGCATGTGTGTTGCTGCTAGTGTATACACCTGTGGTTGTAGTTTGTGGGAAATGCTATTAGCAGAAATATTTGATAAATACTATAGCATTCCTTAACATGTTCACTATGGTCTATTAATATATAGACTACATCAAAACCAAAATTTATAGAAAAGAGATTTGTGTATTTGGATATGGAGATATAGTCTCTTCTTTTTTCTATCCGTATTAATATTTTATATTGTTTTCCTTGCTTACCAATTTGCAAATCTGACTTTACTTTCATACTGAATCTCTGATTTGCAAATACGTAGATATTTAATTTTTTTCCTCTCTAGAATAGGAAGTATAAAATAATGTATTATTTAAGAAAGAATAATTTAAGATATGTATGTTATGAATTTACTATGTTACATATATAAATTATTTCTCTTAAAGTCTTTTTACAGAAAATGTACTGGCCCATCCTTGCATTGTTCTACGCCGGCAGTGTCAGGTAAATTGGCTCTTTATGACCTTTTAAACAATAATTTTAACACTGAGGTATAGAAATCATGAATGAATGACATAATATCGTTCCCATGCATTATGTTCCAAAATCTGTACTATATCAGTTTTCAAATTTTTTTGGTTATGAAACTTCTGACTACTTAAAAGTTAGTCTCCAGAGAATGTTTGTGTTTGTGTGTGTGTGTGTGTGTGTGTGTGTGTGTGTGTGTTTTTAAGAGACTAGGGCTCTTAAAAATATATGTATGTATGTATGTATGTATGTATGTATGTATGTATGTATATTTTTAAGAGACTAGGTCTCGCTCTGTTACCCAGGGTTGTCTCGAACTTGCGAACTCAAGTGATCCCCAACCTCAGCCTCCCAGGTAACTGGGATTACAGGTGCGTGCCACCACAACTGGCATGTAAATATTGGCTTTATCAATAGCCACCATTTCAGAAATAAAAGTTGGGAAATTCTTAACATATTTCTTTAATTTATTTAAAAATGATAAACATACTGGGTATTAACATAAACATTTTTATGAAAAATTGTTTTACTTTTTTATAGATATCTTAATGTCTGTTATAATAGAAGACATCCAGATTTTCATAACTGCTTCTTGAAGGAATCTGTCTCAGTACATTTTTTTTAAAGAAATAAAAGTCTCACTTTGTACAGTTGTGTTTAAAAATGAGAGTATTTTATAGCATTTCCAGATATTTGCACATATTCCACTTTGATACTACATCAAAAGTAAGTGGTAATTTTGTAAAGATTATCTAGAAGAATTTGAAAGCTGAAGCCACATCTGTTAGCTTAAAAAACTTATATTCTGTTACAAAAAAGTCCTTTCATTTTTACTCCATTAATAGAGCTTTTTACCTATTCAATATTTTGTAGTATATTGAGTACATTGGTTATTTTTAAAATATTGATTACTATGTTGTATAGAACTTCCAAATGCTTACATATTTGATTATACAATATCAAAAAAAAAAAACTCATTAAAATCACAACTATGCTTACCAGAGCAGTGGCATTGATATGTTCTCAATTTTGGAGACAGATTTTCGAGGATTTAAATTTTTGTTTATAATCTCAAATTTATCATTAACAGCAAATGCTGTTATTTTTCCAATTGACAGGCTCACTGTTTTTATGTCTTACCCAAGTGTGAATAGTCTGTCAGTCTTGCAACAGAAATAGTATTCTAAGAAGGAAACAGCTAGTTCAACTTGTACTTTTTTCATGACAGTCAACTTCATCCATGCACAACACACAGATTCTCTGACAAATGATATATGGTCAAGGGGGAAGATTTTCTAAAATATGTATCTTTCATTGCTTTACCAAATTGATCCTTTAGCAAAGGTACCTTTTTCTTTAAGTAAGTGGGATGAATAATATGATAGTATAAAAAGAAAGTTAGTGCCATTACCTTGATTCATGCTGAGGAGTTAGCAGTTTTACCTCCAATTGCTTGCACTATTTATCAATACAATGAAAAAGGCAACTGTTGCCTTAAAATGACTAAAAAAATAATTTTGACCTTTCAACCTCCTGAAGGGGAGATTGTAGCCTTTGGGATCACTGAACCATACAGGAGGAAGTTCTTGTAGTTCAACTTATTTTCTTTGGAAATTGAGTTAGAAAGCTATAAATAACAAAAAATTAATCTGTTCATGCTTAGCACTAAAAATTTAGGTATATATCAAGAAACAGCTATTTAAATAGCATGGGCAGTTGTCTGCCTCAGAACAGCATATTTCAGATGTGCGAAGACATTTACATATGAAAACACTTATATGTATAAAGTCTCTATGTGTAACTTTTAAAAGAGTTTTACAGCTGGCGTGGTGGCACTCACCTACAATCCCAGCTACTTGAGAGACTGAGGTTAGGGATCACTTGAGTCCTCAGGTTCGAGACAACCCAGGGCAACATAATGAGATCTAGTCTCTAAAAAATAAATAAATAAATAAAAAGTGTTTTACACAATAGTACCCTAACAATGTGTGATACATACTGATGTAAGAATGTGTGATACATACTGATACTTTTGTATTCTGTGTTTATCTGTTTCTGATCCCTGTATTTGATTTATGACTTACTAATTTATAGTTTGAAAATTGCTTGCCATTGGAAGAGATGAATCTCCTGTTCCTTAAGTTTTTCCTGGTTCCTTTGTGGTAAATGGCAATAGCATTTTTCCAGAGTGAATATAATTCTAGTGTTTAAGGAAATATGAGTATCAAACAAGATCTTTACTCTATAGTTTATATTATTATGTACACTGCTCATCTTTTGAGGGTGTATTTATATAACCATATGCGCTGTACTTTCAAAAGGATACTTACAGTACTTTCTAGAGTAATTTGTTGATGTGTAACTCAAGATGACTTTAGGATTAAACTTTTCTTTTTGCTGTAACTCTGCTAAATAGCTTTCACGATTTTGCTATTTCTTGACAAAAGAAAAACAGTGTTTTCCTCCTTGTACATTCAGAGAACAGTATGTGATATATAAAATGATAACAGAAAATAATCATGAAATATCTTTTTTACAGGTTAATTACCATGCACGACATTATCATCTCACTCCATTTACAGTCATCAATATTATGTACAGTTTCAATAAAACACAGGTAAAAATTAGTGCATAGATTTTATAAGTTTATATAAGTGCCGTTTGACCTTAATAGTAATTAAGGCAAGAATAATCCCTTTAATTTAGTTAATATCTCAACTCTTGTACTAAAATTAATGTTACATGGTAATAATATCTTTTTGATTTTGCTAAGTAACCATTGAAGTTACACCTCTGCTAAAATTAATTAAATGCCCATGTTCTCTAACCAATATTAGGCACATCAGATTAATTGGGGTATTCATCTTGACCTTAATGTAGGGCACAAGACAAAAGTAGTGATAGGAATAATTTAGTCATAAATCTCTGCTAAGGTGTCCTTTAGAACAATGTCTTATTGAAAAATGTCAGTACACATTCAATATCAAGTTTTATTAAGAATTTCTTTGTATTTCTTATCTCAGTATTAACAGAAATAAAAATAAATTATGTATATTTTAGGGACCAAGAGCCCTTTGGAAAGGAATGGGAAGTACATTTATTGTCCAAGGAGTGACACTTGGAGCAGAGGGAATCATCAGTGAATTTACACCCTTGCCGAGGTACCATAATGTATTTTATTTTATTTAATTGGGACAGAATATAGAAAATGCTTCCTGGTCTATTGGCAATCAATATTTTATAGCTCCATAGCTATGTGTCAGCAACTGTTATTTAAGGAACAAACATGAATATGTTAGCAATTCTTGCTCTTAAGCACTTAGTTTGGTGAAGGAAATTGGCAAAGATTTTCAAAAATAGAACTGAGCTAGATTTTTAGTTATGAGTTGGAGTTGACTTGGTAGGCAAAGAGACATTCAAGTAGAGGTGATAGCATACACAATTTTATGGAAATTAGAAGGTCAGGAATAAGTGTCTCATGCTTGGAATAATGGATATATACAGAGAGAGATACTGGAACAATAGTAAAAGAGGCTGAGGTGCTATTTTGAAGCATGATTTTACTGTTGCAGGGGAATTAGACTTTATTTTCCATGAAACTGAGAGTCTGAAGGGCTTTGTGTGTGTTTGCGTTTGCATTTGTGCATGTTTTGTTCTAGTATATTGGTTCTTTGACCAAGGATATACCCAGATAGAAGTGTTTAGAAAAAGCGAACTGATGTAGATAGAGCCTTGTGAATAGTAGTTTCAGTAGTATACACTAGACTGAGAAAAGGACCTAAGCTATGGAACAAAGTAAAAGATATGTAATAGACATTCTTCAGCATAGCTGGTAATTTGTGGTAGATGGGGAATGACAATATGGGTGTGTAAATTATAAGTGGTGATTGAGATTTCTGGATTGGAATTGAGTTAGAGAGTTCATGAAGAAAAATAAGTTGAAATGGTAGGAAGATAAAACTTTAAGCAGATGAAGTTTAAGGTTCCTATGGATACCTACAGGATCATGTCTTATAAGTGTTTGAAACCATGTATCATAGTCTTTGAGAAAATTAGACACTGGAGACAGAGTTTTGAATGTTGTAACATAAAAGTAGCAATTGAAGCATTAGGATGGCTAGCTTTTTCTAAAAAGAAAGTGTAAACTAAATGGCATGAACTGAACCAACTATAGAATTCTGAGCAGTGTGTATGCCTCTAGTTGGAGAGGTAATAAGAGATGCTCACAGAATGAGATACAGGATAATAACTACCCAAAACCAAGAATTATAACTGTAGACACTTTTGGAGAAACAATGTAGATAATTTGGGGAAATTTGCTTCTGGGTATGCTTTTCTCTAGAACAGAATATAAGGTCATTAAGTTAAAAAAAAAAGATGAACACAAGGTTAAAGTAGAAAAGTATATGAAGAATGATCTATGTTAGGGACAGTCATACCTATGTATAACAGAAGGGGAACCTCAAAAGGGACATGTGGTAGGACTGTGGAAAATATCGGAAATCACAAATTTGCGCATGTGCAGTTTGTCAAGACTAATTTCCTGTGTCAACATACTCCACAGGCCACGATAAAGATTTTGAATCATTTGTTAATAAAAAGTTGAACACTAGGCAAGGTGAAGTTTTTGGATTGACCAGGAGAGGTGACTGAAGGTTACCACCACAGTGTCTCAATCTTGGGACTTGGTCTGTAAAGAAGGAAATGAAGCCAGGAGCTACAGATATTGAGCTTTCTCATAGTAAATAGGACCTCCTACTCCTGAAGTTCCTTTCATATAGCTTTGCAAAATATTAAGAACAAAACAAAAGATTTGACTAGCTTTAAGTTTCCCCTGTCCTACTTAAAAATCTGATTTTCCTCTCTTGGCTAGCTGCTCACCCCTTTGCTTTTTACACCATAGGTTTAATATCAAAAATCAGTAATGTCAGATATTCTTGAGCTTTTCCAAAAAACACAAAGTTCTATAAAAATTTAACAAAATCTAGGAATTTCTATAGTAAAATAAAAAATTTTGCATTTGCAATCTGAATACTTGAATACACCACTTTATAGTTCTGGAGGCTTAGGTAACTAATGTATCTTCCTAACACAGAGATAAAATAGTAACTCTTAACTGCAGAGTAAAAAGAAGAAAAAAAGAGAACTAGAATGGGAAGACATAGAATTTTATTAAATTTTATTATCTAACGTTCTTACTCTATAGATGTGTGTCAGTTTTGTGAGAATGTGTTTCCTCATGTTCATTTTGAATTTTAAGAAGACACAAAAGATGATCTTTTTTATGATCCACTTGGATACTTTTGGTAACAAATTCCATTCATTAATTAACTTACCTAGTTAGCCAGTATTTCCTGAACACTCTGTCTGTGCCAGATCCAGTGCCAGAAAGAACCTATGACCATGAAGTTTAGAATCAAGTGGAAGGGATGTAAAATAAGTAAAATAATCCCACTAATGAATAAATAGTTCCAAATGGAGATTTGTTCTCTGAAGGAAGGGATAGTGTTCTATTAATATTAGAGTATTAAAGGGTTAGGAGCAGTGTCTTTAATAAAATGAGGCTTAACCCTCAGGTTAGCCCTCTAGTAGTGATTAGAAGGTATAGGGTTGTTTGTGTTAGGTGGTTCAGTGAAGAAACATGGAGAATTCGGGTAATTAAGAGAAGTCTCAAATGGCTGAAGTCCAGTACTGAAGCTGGAGAACTGTGAGAGAACCCTGACAAGGGAGCTCTCTGCATGGCCTTGTATGCCACCAGAGGATATTTAGAGTTTAAAAGCAAGAGTTAATGATGTGATTAGATTTGCGTTTATAAAGGGTCATTGGGTGCCTTCAGGGTGGGTTTGGTGTGATAATTTACGCCTTTGTGAATCTAGAACACTTAGCTATAGGTAACAGTGTTGTTACCACAAAATTTAAAAAATAATAATAATATTAATAAAATAAAGTAAAAGCTCATTAGCACCTGGACCATTTTAAAGGACCAAAGTGGGGAAAAAGAAGAAGTTGTCAAGGGCAGCTTCCAGAACTCTGACTTGTGTAACTATATGTCAAACTCATTTTCTGAAGTACAGGATAAATCTTTTTTTTTTTTTTTTTTAATTTTGACTTTGGGTGGGTTTGACTTTTCTTGGTGGTAAGCAAAACAACAACAGACAAGACAGAAAAGCAATAATCCAATATACAGAATAATCCCAGAAGCTACCACAGGAGGTAAAAAAATTCTGGATGGAGGTTTGTGTTTTAATTTTTATTTTCTTCATACAGACATTCATATATGTATAGTTAACTCCCTTCATTTCCCCTTTCCTCCCACTCCCCTTCCAGTGACTCCCATTTCCCTTTCATTTTAAGTCATTGGTCAGTGTTTGGCCCATTGGTCTTTCCTCTTAGCTGGTGCAGTGTTTTTTTCCTAGGTGATGGCCTGTTCTCCTGGGACTTCATAGCCCATACTGCTTCAGTTTCCATGGATGTATTAGTAACGAGTATTTATTCCAATCATGTGTGGACCCTCGTCAGTCGGTGGAGTTTCAGTTGTGTCGCCCTTAGCTCCTGTCACCTCTGTTGCAAAGCTTTATGCAATAGAGGTGATTCTACTTTCCTCCAGACTTGTGTGATCAGTGATTCATGCCACCTCATTCGTGATGGTTTTCTCCTCCATTCCAGCATTTGTTCCATGTTGCTGTTTCCAGTCCTTGTGGTTCTGGTGACTGGAGCTGGGCTCCAACACCCAGTCCTTTGTGGTAGAGAGGTTCTTTAATAGAGGCTAATTCCATTTGGTGATAGGCCCAGTTCCGCTCCTCTCCCGCTGTTAGCAGTTGTTCCGTGGCCACATCCCTTTCTTCATGGCCTTTCTCTCCTTTTCAGGAAATGGAATTTTTTGTTGCTGTTGAACACATTCTATATCAGGGGTTTGCTTATCTGCCCCCTAAGTCACTGTACGTGTAATTCTGTGGTCAGTCATCATTTTATTGAACTTTACAGTTTGGGAACAACTTTACAGTTGTTCCAGTCATTCTCATTTTTGGTCTCACCCAGGTGTCAGATGCGTCCAAGGCCTTTGTTCTTCATTGTCTGCAGCAGAATAGGTAGATTTTCTTGTTCTGTTCTGGTTTGTTACAAGTGGGATTAACTGGAGGGACCTCCCCCCCCTTGCCAGCGCACATACCTGTGGGGGCGCGGGCCCTATCCCCCTGGCTCTAGAGACAAAAGCGTGGCTTCCCCCAGCCTGCCTTCCAGTTCTTCCTGATTCCCGCATTTTGAATGGAGGTTTTAATTGCACAGGGACCACTTTTCACTAGGTAGAAAGATGAGATAGCAGTATTGTATTATGCTGTTTGAGATCACATTGGAGGGAAACAGAGGTAGTCTGTCATGTCTGTTAAGTTACCATGCTTACAGTTTCTCTGTAATACTTCAAAAGAATGTGTATAACCTATGATTGTCATCTGTGAACTCTTCCACTACTGCTCAGACCTCGCCCAGATCCTTCCCCAGGTGCAGTGAATCAGACTATGTGTTGCTCTACCCTAAAGTATCCTTTTTCTTTCGCATGACCTTTCTCATATCATTAGCATAGGAACACCTGCAATTAGCTAGCTCTGTAGTTCATTCTACAGAGACCCTACAATGTAAACTCAAACTTAGTTTAACTACATCAAATTTCTACCAATATAAACATCTTACAGTCTTCTCATGATGTCTGTCTCTCCTAATGATGCCACTGAAAGACTGACATTATACGTTACATTTTAAACAAATAATGTCTTTCTTTGATTCAGGACATTTTCTTTCTGGCTAACAGTTCCTAACTAGGGAATGCTAAAGCATCTAAGTAGGAAAGATGCTTTGCATCTCCAAATAGACTTGTCAGTAGACGGATGATACAGAAAGTTGACAGAGATGTCTAAACTGAAGATAATAGATTTAATAGGTTTTGAAGCTATCATTTTGAATGAATGATTGCCCAGGGGAGGGATATGCAAAACAAAGTGAGAAAAAAAGAACACCTGGAACTTTAAGAAATACAAAATATGTGGTACCTGAAAAAAGAATCAGAAGTGGAAACTAAAATTGTAGGGTAGAGAAATACAGGGTCAAGCGTGCTTCAGGGAGCAGAAATGTGAGCCCCTGGTGACTACTGAAAGGGCAAATGAAGTAGACATAAAAATGTCAGCTGGATTTAATGACATGCAGGGCACAAGGACCTTGGCAAGAGCTGGTTTCATAGAATGATGGGGTAATAGCCAACTTGGAATGGGTTCAGAGGTGAATGTGAAGTTAGGACATGGAAATAGCAAATTTAGAAAGTTGGCTGCCAAGAGAAAAGTAAATAGCTGAAGAAAAGGAAGTAGGTAAGGGTTTGGACTGAGTTTAGGAAAGTGTTTAAAGGAGGATATTTGAAAATGAGAGACAATGTTAAGTAAAGACCACTTAAATATAGTTAGGTAAAACTTCTGTGCTTTTATGTGTTGATTTTGTTTTTGAAGTATGTGTATTTATCTAATGGAATCAAACTGTTTCGAGAAAAATCAAGTGTGCATGTCTTACCCCATGCTGTTATTGTACTGTTTGTTTTTAGAATACTTAGGTTCCTAGTTATTACTTTTCTTAACCTTTTTAATATAACATACTCATTCTTTTATTTCCTTATGTGTCCCATATTCACTCACCTCAGATAGAAAGTTTTTCTCAAATTCCTACTGACCTTGGGGCATTAGGTGCCAGTTTCATCTCAAGTGAACTGATAGCAGAAGTCTCCTGTTCATCCTTTCCTCTCAGTTTTGCTGCTTCTCTCCCATCTCCCTCTAAATTCTTTGCCATTTTCTTCTGCCCCCCCCCCGTTTTACAGTCTTTTATACATTCACTATTCTTTTCTGCTTTTTTTATTTTTCTCTTGATACAACTTCTTCCCAATTCATTTTTCTTTCAGCGTGCCTCTTTTGTTCCCTTCCTGGTTTTCAAAGGAAACCTAAGCAGCAGGATGCACACAGTCTTCAACCTTGGCTCCAGACCTGGAATTTACATCTGTCCCTTTGAACAAGTGCCTGAGATACTTGTCACTTTCACTTTTCTCTTAAGTCAGACAGATGTGCTAGTCCAAGCTCCGCTTAGCTCATGGAATGCTTCTTGTATCAAATCAGATGAGATCACAGACAGGGTACAGAGAAACCACGATATAGATAAAAGTAGAACCCAGCTCTGCACTAGCTGGTTGTATGACTTTGGATAAGTTATGAACCCTCTCCGAGTCTGTTTCTTGATCTATGAAATGAGGTAACTTGGTCATTGTGAGCATTAGAAATAATTTGTGGAAGTCCTCAGCACAGTGCCTGGCATAGAGTGGTTGCTCAAAATTAGAAAAAAAATATAATAAAATATCATTATAATGTCATATAATAAGTAAAAAGGCACTTTGGAAATTGAGTACTACACAAATATTATGTCATTCTAATTTTGTTTTGTTTTTAAATCCTCATTCTTATATAACTTTTAAAGCTGTTTGATTCCTGTCCCTTGTTTTGCTTTTTCTTCCCCATTTAGTCTTTTTCCCTCAACCCATCATTTTAATACCCCCCCCTTCATTTCTCATGTTCATTTTTTATAATAAATTATAATTTCTTCTCCTTTGTTAGACCTTTCTACCAGCACATACCAAATACCTGTATGTCGTTTTCTCAAATCATTACAGTTGTTCAAATTGTATTAGAAAGGAAATTGTTCACCATTAGATTATATTTCTCCCAAAAAGTCAAAACAAAAATTTTAAATTATTACCTTTTTGAAAAATAAGTTAATTCAAATGTTTTAGGTAGCATGGCTTATTTTAATTAAGTTTTCTTTACTTTCAGGGAGGTTTCACATAAATGGAATCCCAAACAAATAGGAGAACACCTACTACTAAAATCGTAAGTATCAAGAGAGACATATATGAAAATTTTCAATCAATTTTTATTATTATCTATATTATTTCATATTTATCTAGGAATTAATAGATATTAAAAAACTACAGTAAAGGAAACTAAAGCAAAAATATCTGTGGGCCAAGAACTTTAAAAAACAAATAACACTGAATTTAAGAAAATAATTATAAAATAAACATTATCTTTAAAATCTTTCCAATGTGAAACTGAAATGCAATCACAACCTAATTTTTCTTTATAGTCCTAGAAAGGTAGCAAAGGATTTCAAGTTTTTTAGCCTGAATTGCCATAAATATTATTTTATTAAGCAGAGATATACTTTAATTTGTGTGGCAGTGAGCACATTCAAAACCTTAGTGTCATTAAAATGCAGTCTTAAAGGCACTTTGTGATTTTACAACTCTGACCATTTTTGTAGATTAGAATTTTACTCTTCACTTTTTAATTTTTTTTGAAGATTGTGAATTGGAAATTCCCCAGCTTGCTGGCTCCCACTGTGGGACATTCCAGCCATATTATTACTTAGTGATGTCCATTCACCTTGAAAACCACTGCTTGCCAGGACCTGGCCTATAGGGTTAGGTAAGTCCCACCTTGATATTATTTTAAGTAACTATATTTTGCAGGCTTGCAAAGTTGTAATACTACTGTATCTAAATATACTGGACTAGGATACAACTTTGCAAAGCTGTACAATATTGTTTTTTGTTTTTTGTTTTTTTAAGAATAAAAAGGGGACTTCACTCACCAATTTAGACTGGCTTAGCTATTTAGGGTGGGAAATCCGGGATGGATAATGATAAGAGGAAAAGAGTAGAGCAATGTTCTTGTTCAAACATCACCAAAAAGGCAAGCAATGGATCCCTCATCCTGAATTTTCTTTCTAAATTTCAAGTATTAGATTTATAGGCTACACTAGCTATTTGCAGGTAGATGTTCAAGCAGTGAATCATAAATGAGCCTACATTTTACCAATATAGAATAAAATTATTTTCTTTGCAGGCTGTCCTTGTTATTACTAATACTTAATTTTTTCCTTCTAATTGTTGCCAATTCTGAAATATATTCCATTAGGTTATAGGTAAAAACCTTAAAAATATTCAGATTTGAATTAGAGTATTGTGTATTAAAGTAAATATTTAATTGTTTAATATAAGCATCTTGTTTCACCATACTCAATAACTTTATTTTAATTTCTACAGCCTAACTTACATGGTGGCAATGCCTTTTTATTCAGCAAGTCTAATTGAAACAGTACAGGTAAGCTATTTTGTATTGTTATTTTTTTAGTAAAAAATAATTTTAAAATATTTACTGCATTGTGTATATATCATTGAATAGCAGACAAGTTAAGACTTATGTTCATTTAAACATATGGTTCATAGATTCTCCACATACATCAAAAATTCTGTACCATCACCTGTTTTTGCATTTCCTTTGGGAGCTTACCTCACACTTCTAGCTTTATATTTACTCCTTTTATCTGCAACTTTACTCTTCATTTAGATATCTCAGAACCTAGCCTGTGGCTTTCTTTATGTATCTATTGCTATTTTCAACTTCTTAAGAGCCTAATGCACCACTAAAATGGTTATCACTTATCATACTATAACAAATTATCAATTACCTGAGCATGAAACATGATGGATAGTTATAACAAAGAGTGGGTAGTTCCCATAGTTGTTTACTAGCAGCATTCTTTTTAAGAAACATTTTGGTAGGGCAGTGTGTTAAGTACCACAAAACTAAAGCAATTCCCTTCTAACAGTTCCAGTTGTTTTGCTATTTCCAACCACATGGTGGCGCTTCTAGTACATTGAATTAATGTACTTTCTTGTCAAACTGTAAAACATGTATAGTTTTAATTTCATCTATACAAAAATCCGATTGATTCTTTACCACCTATCTTCATTCACTAACATCAGATCTTCCAGCGTATTTTTGGTCTGCTACGTGTGAGATCCTTATAGAAACCTTACTCCATTAGCCTTTCCTCTTCTAATTACATTTTTCAATTAGTTGCTTTTCTGGACCTACACTGATTTGTAATTTGTGTGTGTGTGTTTTGTTTTGTTTTGTTACAGTTAACTCTGAAGCTAATATACCTTACTGCCCAAATACACATTATTCTCCTCCTAGATTTATCTGCTAAATAAAAGATAGGAGCTTTAAGTGCAACAACACTTTACAATGAGATATCCTCATTTTGTAGATAAAAGAAAAGATAAGCAGGAAGGTTAATTATTTAAGGATAACAAAGCACTTGATATCAACTTTAGACAGAATATCAGAATCACAGTCCTGTATTTAAATTCAATATATGCCTTTAGCTAAAATGTTTAACCTTCCTGGAACTTACTGAATTTTTTCACTCTTAACATGGGGATGATATTTTAACATATTATTGAATTTTTTTATTTCTGTAGAGTACCCAGCTCACCATAAGTTAATTTTCTGTAGTCCATTGTCACCCTTATTTCTTAAAGCTTCAGGTTTCACCTGATAAGTACCTCTTTTTAATAACTTCTGAATATCTTGAACTCTTTTTCCTTCTTAGATTTCTGTTCATCTTTCTCTTCTTTTAGTAACCTCTTATCTTTGCTACTCTATTCCAATGTGTAATCTTTGACCCTCTGTGTTTTCTGTCCCGTACTTGCTAATTTATCCTATATTCACAAGAGTCTTAGAGACCTTGTTAACTCTCATGAATCATTTTAACTCTAATTAAATCATCTTCAGATTTAACTATTTTACTAAAACAATCTCAACTTTTTTTTCTTGAAAATTAGTTTCTTTCAAACTGCTTCTCTTTCTCAATTAATGGTAATACTTGTCATCTTCACCCTAAAGACTCAAAGTTTTAGTTTCAGTAATTTTTATTTTTCTCTCATACTTCCTAACTAGTTAGCATGTATTCTTAGTTCTTACTTTAACAACTCTTATCTCTGCTTTGCCACATACTCCACTTGCTATGTTAGCCTCTTTCTTCCAACTTCCTGCTTATGCTCCTTTACCCTTTTGGGAATCCCAGGTCTCTTTGAGAATAGTTTTTTTGTCCTTGAAAACAAGGAAAGTTCTTATTTAAGGATCTCTTGAAGAACAACTTCTAAGACCCTTAAATAAGAACTTTCCTTATAATTCATTATCTTAAGAACATTAGCTCTGCCCCTGCATTCTAAGTCCTGATTCCTGAACTCTCAAGTTCATCTACTGCTTCTGTGAGAGTACCATATAAGTAGTGGTGCTTATTTCCTTCTGCTGATTAACAATTCAGGTTAACTCATATTCCCTAAGATTAACTTCAGACTTTATAGCATAGTGTTATTCAGGGTTTTTTATTAACATCACTTTACCATTTTAGTTAATCTTTTTTAACTGCTATATTTGTTTTAGTTCACTAAATATTTATTGAGTGTGAGCCTATCTCAGACTATATTTGTAGACCTAGGACATGGAGCAGCAAACCAAACAAATGAAAATACTCTACCTTCACAACGTTGATGCTCTTGTGAGGAAGAAAGCTGTAAACAGAGCAGAAACCACTTTTTAGAGTATACTAGATGGTACTGAAGGCTCAAGGGAAGAAAGTTCATGTAGGATGTATAATAGGAAGGAAGAAGTGGTTACTATTTTTTGAATATCAGGAAAGGCTTCACTGAGAAGGTGATATTTGAGAAAAGATTAGTGGCTAGGGAATAGATGAGTATTTGGAAAAAGAGTGTTCTATGCAGAGAGAGACCTTTTCAGAGGCTCTGCGTTGGAACTGAACACCCATAGCTGGAGTTATATAAGCAAGGGGAGAGCAAGAGAAGGTGCTGTCCAAGAGGAAAGAAGGGGAGAGACCATATAGAGCATTGGAGATCCTTGAAAGGAGTTGTCTTTCACTGTGGAGGAGATGGAAATTCTAATGGATTTGTGTAGAAGAGTTATACCTTCCAGCTTTTTTCTGGAATCTTTGGCTGCTGTGTTAAAAATAGACAAGAATGGGAAGGGGCCAAGGTCTAAGAGAGGGAATTGGATTAGTAAGGTGAGTTTGTTTTAGGCCGTGGTTTTACAAATAATCTTTGCAAAATTCATACTTAGAATATGTATGACTTGGCTATTTTCCTTGCGGTCCAGATTGTGAACTTCTTAGACTTAACATTTCTCACCTTTAGCTCTTCTCTCTCAAGTTGCTACTTCAGCATTATTTTCCAGCTCCATAAAAGGCATTCCGTTCCACTATGTTCTCTGATTAGTAGCCTTGAAGTCATCCTTTCTGAACACAAAATCTGTTCACAAATAAATCCTGTTGATAATACTAGAAGATAGGCACAACTGAGACCCTTGGCTGCCATAGCTATTTGCTAACCCAATCCAGCATGATCTTTCTGGATTATGCAGTGCTTTTCGGCTGATTTCGCAGCCTCTAAGCTTGTCCTCCTCTGCTCAACAGTCAATGTGATTTTAAACATCAATTATATTGCGCCCATCTTCTGCTTATCACCAGTTAGTTACTTCCCTTTTAACTAGAAGTTCATGTCTAGTTAGTGGTTTGACCCCTAGGTACCTTTTAAATTTCATTTTTTGTTGTCCTCTTTAGCCAAAATCTTTGCTGTCTCTCCTTATTTTTACAATCTATGTGACTTTCTTATACATAGCCCCTAGATTTGAAACTTTCTTATACATAGACCCTAAATTTGCAATAGTAAAGATATTGTAGATGATAGTGACTAACACAGAAGACCTTTTTCCATTTACTACTTCCAGCAAATGCATAAAAGTAAGTTCGGAATAACTTACTTTAGTATGGAAAGGTGAATTCTTAGCAGAAGTGTAACTTGCCCATGGTCACACAGCCAGTAAATGGTGGGGCAGGGCTTCAACCCATGCTTAAAAACTCCGAGCACTAATTTCCTTAGATGTTGTGTAGTTTTCTTATCAAAATGAGTTCTGAGGAGCTTCTCAGGGGTGAAAAAACCTGGTGTGTCCCCAGACTTCTCTCCAACATCCTTTCTCCAATAATAATAGCTCCCAACTTCATCCTTTCTCTAATAATAATAGCTCCCAACTTCATTGATTTCTTGTTTTATCAAATTTCATCTGAAAAAAGAAGGTAATGCCTAAATAACACTTGAATTCTACAAACCATTGATGTTCTCCATCTTTTGTCAGGTGCTTTGGGATGAGTGTAGAGTAGAAACATAGATTCGAGCAAGTGCTGTACCTCTGATCATACAAGTGGAAATCAGTGTTACCTCAATAAAAATAATAAGAAAAAGTGTCCTTTTATATGATAAAAGAAACTTGTTAATGTTTTTCTTATTTTATTTTAGAGTGAGATAATTCGAGATAACGCTGGAATTTTGGAATGTGTTAAAGAAGGAATTGGAAGAGCGATGGGCTTGGGAGTGCCTCATAGCAAACGACTACTTCCGCTTCTGTCCTTAATGTTCCCCACTGTGCTGCATGGGGTCCTTCATTACATCATTAGCTCAATTGTTCAGAAGTTTGTCCTCCTAATTCTAAAGAGAAAGACTTATCATAGCCACTTAACTGAGAGCACTAGCCCCATGCAGAATATGTTGGATGCTTATTTTCCAGAACTTATTGCTAACTTTGCTGCTAGTCTGTGCTCTGATGTTATACTTTACCCACTGGAAACAGTTTTGCACCGCCTTCACATTCAAGGAACACGCACAATAATTGACAATACAGACCTGGGCTATGAGGTGCTTCCAATTAATACACAGTATGAGGGCATGAGAGACTGTATTAACACCATAAAGCAGGAGGAAGGAATGTTTGGTTTCTATAAAGGGTTTGGTGCTGTTATAATACAGTACACGCTACATGCAGCTGTTCTACAGATCACAAAGATTATTTACTCAACACTTCTTCAAAATAGCATTTGAGACTTAGGTCCCTGGTTAGTCTAAAAGATATAATCTGGATAATTTGTTATGAAATTATGAAGAATAAAAGTAAAATACAGGGGATGAGGGGTTGGATTAGGAAAAAAGTCCATGCTGATTATACTGACTCCTCCTTTTTTTTTTTTTTTTTTTAGCATAGGTATATTGGATCAGAAGTATTCAATATTTGCGAATGCAGTAAAAGTGAAGCTCACATAAATTGAATTCTTTCTAGTATAGAACTTCAGCTGTATCAGAGCAGAAGCAAAATTTTGTCATCAAACAAAATTTCATAGAGCTGAATTTGTTCCACCTGACATATATATTTACATGTTCCTATCACCTTTTCAGTTGATAACAGTTGGTCATCTTTTGTATACCAATTGAAATCAGAAAGTCATAGTTCAACTTTAAGTAAGTAAATATGCCTCCACTGGTAAATACTTGTAAGGATTACATCTAGTAATCTAAAAACAAGAATAGAGGAGTTTTAAATTGCATTGTCCCTATATAACTATTTTTAATGTTGTCCATTAAGTATATAAAGCTATTATGTATACAGAAATAACTTGGAATTTCCTTTATCTCTACAAATTTTCCACATTTAGATCAGCTTAGTGTCTAAAAGACGTCATACACTTCTGCTGGAATATCAGAATAAACATTAAAAGTCAAGGTACTAAAAAGATTTAAGGCAAACAGCATACTTGTCATATCCAAATCAGCATTTCAGTGCAACTAACTTAAAATTTATCATAAAATTGTAAAGTTTGATTTGCTTACCTGATTTACTTACATGAATCATCAGACTATTTTTAGAGCCACTTGAGAAAAAGTATAAAATAATCATGCTAACTATTGCTATTGCTGTGTGTACAAATTGTGTACTAAAAAGACTGTCACTTGCCTCTCAGAATGACTTGTTTTAGAGGTGAAACAGTTAAAACCCACTGGGAGTCTATGCCTCTTGTCTTTTGTACAGTCATCATTAAAGAGTGGGTTCAGTTTTTTTTATTTTGTCCCATGTTTTATTTAAAATTTTCATTCTTCAAGCTGGACATACATTGAGAAAAAGCAGATTTATCCTTACTGCCTTGTTTTAAAAGGTGTTTGGGTGAATGCTGAAGAAAATTACAACTTGAGGGAAGTGTATCTTTGTTTCTTATGGATGAATGAAAGAAGTAAATAAAAAAGTATCCAGCTTAATTAAAAAAAAAAAATTTGCCCCAAAATTGAATTTGGTGGCGAAGCTCTTTGCAAAGTAGTAAATGCATTTGAATGACCCCTCAAAGATTTTAAAATTTCATTTTCTCATGAGTGGGACTGCAGTTTTACTACTTTCATTCAGAAGACCCGCTGCAATGACTTGAGCTGATGTTTCCCAACCTAGAATGCTTACCCATTTTATTGCTAAGTTTATTTTATTGCTAAGTGTCAAGAGAGACTGTTCCTTCTTCTGACTAATAGTATTGGAAACAAGACATCCCCAAAAGTATGAAACAATACTACCTTGTGTATGTATTATTTTAATTATGAAAACTTAAATTTTCCATTTTAAATTCTACCAGGAAGGTGAAATAAAATTAAATACAACTATTCACATGTTGTATTTTATGATTAACTTTTATAGTTTGCCCTGTACAACACATGTCATTTAAATCACTGCCCTTCCTTCTGAATGGCAAGTAATTCTTCAGATGCTTATAGTATGTCCAACTTTGTAAGCACCTTTTATTTCTACTCTAAACAAATTAAGTGGTTTCAAGCTGGAGTACACGTCAAAAAATTTCAAGTTTCAGAAAATCTGAATGAAATTAAGTGTGAGTGCAAATCTTTGGGATCTTTTGACCAAAAAAAATCTCAGGATTATGTGATGACAATTACCATGAATAGTTACATAAATCTGTTTGGGGATCATAAAATGATAGTCTGAATGACACAAAAATAAGGTGGATCTTTTTTGCCTGTAGAGAAACATTAAAATGAAAAGTGGCAAGTAAAATACTAATTACTCATTTTTCAAATTAGTTAAAATTAAAAAAAAAATTAAGCTTGTAAATGTCAGCCAAACAGTTTAACTGAAATTTAGAATTGAATAAGTGAAATGAATACTGGAAACATATTCTTTCTAAAATCCTTCCATTTCTTTAGCATGTAGATGCCAAAATCAAATAGTCATGCACTGCATTTCATATTCACATTCATATTTTTAAAATTCAGCATGACTAATGGTGGGAAAGATTCTATTAAGTTGGTCAAAAGTTCTAGCAGCCCTCTTCTATAAGCCAAGTTTTGGCTATGCTGCTTAAGTGTGAGATGTTTGCCTCTTACATCATGGGGTTTCTTAATTTGAAATTATTATTTGAGAACAATCAAAAACTTAAAAACCTGGTAAATATTAGCTTACTATATTAACTGAGCTTATTAACAAATTTATTAGTCCTGTATATACATCTTTCCCTTGAGACACCCTTCTCTGTTTTGTGAACCCTTAAAACGTACTTTAGGCTTATAAAATTATTCAAGCCTTCATACTTCAAGCACTAGATTTATAAATATAAAAATAAAAAGAATTTCAAAATGCCCATGAACTGGAGAGTTTGATAATAGCCACTACATCCAGAAACAAAACTGAAAGGTTTTATTGGCTTCTACAGATGTGCCTGGCTATTTGCAGCTATCTTTATAGCCCTGGCTTTTTAGCACTACTGTGTACGTATACATGTGCTCAGAAATTAAATGTGCTGCTATCATTTTTTTCTTAAGCTAAGATTATGGAGGATATTTGCCTTTAAGTTGCTTACTCTATCAGCTTTTGAAGAAATTGCCAAGTCTGAATTATTTTCAACAATACATAAGCAAATAAAATCACCTTGATAACAATTCACTTTGCAATAGAATATGAGTGATAGTTAACTTTGACATCTCTGCTTGGTCTCTCTCTCTCTCTCTCTCTCTCTCTCTCTCTCTCTGAAATAATGGTATATTTCTCGTGCTCTTTCTAACATAAGCTAGATATGTAATATCTTTCTTTTATGTCATTGAACATCACTGATGGTACCAAGTTGTATACATAGTAGCAAAAACTTGTGATTTGATAATGAATCTTACACATATCACCTCAGCTGGAAGAGGTGTTTTGTCTAAGTGTGTTGTTGGTTTTTTGTTGTTTTTTTTTTTTAAGTTGTTTTGGTCTCTTAAATGTTTTCAGTAAACTGTAATATGAAAAGGTTCAATAAAATGTTGAAATAAAACCGATAGTTTTCTCTTACTGATGTTAGCTAACACAGGCTAGTGGTAAAAGTGAAGTCATTATTTTTTAAGTAGAAACATAGACCAAGCAAAATGTATCTGTAAAATTAATTTTCTCTACCAATCATTTATAAAATTTGGTGTGATTGTGATATAGCTCACAAGGAGCCTGTACCACATTTTATAAAAGTTGTACACATCCCCATATTGACTCTTACACAGGCATTTTCAGAGAAGTGTTGTTAAAAGATGAAATGTACACAGGGAGGTTCTGACTTGCCCAAGCCACTTGTGGAGTGATGTCAGCAAGTAGGCAGCTCAATACAAATCTTGGGGGGGAAAAATGACTAGAAACTGTTGAAATCAACTCTGGCAAATCTCTAGGAAACAAAGGTTTACAACACTTGAATGAATTCAGTCTAGAGGCAACTTAAGGTTTAACAGACTTTGCGATGTCCTCTTGTGAAACTGTGATGTAAGAAAAATGGGCTAAAATCAGGCTCTTTTTCGTCATCCAAACAAAGGAGACCCATCCTCTCGTGAAACTGATGTAAGAAAAATGGGCTAAAATCAGGCTCTTTTTCATCATCCAAACAAAGGAGACCCATGATGATAGATGGACCTTGCATTTACTGTAATGTATCCATTGTGTGACTATGGGTATTGAACAGCATAAAAGGGGCTAGGAGGAGAACAATTGCTGTTCTACCTCACGCAGAGTCAGTCTCCCTATCTGCCTGCTTGCCTGCCTGTGTGTGGGGTGTCCCCTGTTAGATATAATAATGGTTCCAAGAATTTGCTTGAGTTGCCATGGCCTGGCATGGTTGTATGACATGTGGCAGTCTTGAAAACAACAGCCCTTGTGCCAGAGTGGGACCTGTGTTCCTCGGTTCAGGAAGGAATAGAACAGATTATTTGAAAATTGTGTTTATTTTCCTAACCTCTATAAGGACTACCTAAAGGATGAATGCAAGTTTTTGGCCTCTGTTTTGTCTAACTGAAAGGAAGGACAGAGAAATGGTCAGCATGGCAAGAAGACTCTATGGTAATCAGGAATGGCTTGCAATCACCTAGGACACTAGGTTGCACTGAAGATGTGCAAGAGACTGCATAGTGAATCAGCAAAGCCAGGAAGAGGGTTCCCTTGTGAGGGTTCCTTTTGAAAGTTCTGAAGTGAGCATGTATACAAGGAGATTTAGAAAGCCAGAGTCCTTAGGAAAGACAAAGATCCTAAAGTTTCACCACTGACTTATCTATAAGCAGGAAAAAAAAAAGGTAAGGCAGAGTTGAAAAGGGCCTGGCCAAGTGTTAAAAAAAGTGAAGAGCTGCTCTAAATACAAAGACAGACATTGAATGTAGTCTCATAACCTGGCTCAAGGTCCCAATAATGGGGCCTCTCAAAGTCAGGGATAGATGGTCTACATCTGCTTTTTAGAAGAAGAGCATTTCTTAAGCACTTGATGTAACGCCCAGATCATTCACTGCATAAATTCCCTACAGCAAACCTGTTACCAAGTGGTTACCAATAGTATATCCATTTTACAAATGAGGAAATGAAACTCAGTTTAAGAGCTTTGCCAAGATCAAACAGTTGGTCAGTGGCAAAGCTAAGCATTGATTCAGGCCATATTCAGTTCTTGTAACTTTCAGGTTGGCCACCAGACCAAAGCCTGCCTTGCTTTAAATGATGAAATCCAAAAAGGAGAACTGACTCCCTGACTTAGGAACTGCTTTTCAGCTTAATCTGCACTGTGGTCTTGTTGTGGAAGAGCTCTCCGCAGCTCCTTCCACAGCCCTCACTATTCCCCTGGCTTCAGCAGGTTGGAAACCAGTTCTTTCACTTTTTCCTCCTTGAGCTTCTAGAGTCCAATTTTTTTGTGATATATGAACTTTCCACTTTGAGGTTTTCTGTGAGCACTTCTTAAATTAACTAGAGATTGGTTTTTCTCCATGCTACACATATGCCTATTAAATGAATAAATCAATCGTAAAATTTTGCACATTTCTCTATACATTTTGAAACTCATTGCCTTTCTGTCTAATCCCAGCAGGATCTTTGGAAATCATCTTACCTAAGTCTCACTTTGAAGATTAGTAAATTGAATCTCGGAGATGTTTGATGGTTTGTTTTTTTTTTAACCACTGCCCTTTGTTCTATACACTATCTACATACAAACTACCCAGAAGTACACAATCAGAATCTAGGCAGCAAAATCTGCCTAGGAATTTCCAAGGAATGAGGAAAGAGGCTCATGCTCTAGACTCTTCCTGATAAAAAGCATAGAAAAGGCTACAGATTTTGGGAACCAGGATAGAAAACCAAGGAGTTAAATGACCTTTGCCGACTAATGGATTCTGGGCCAAGGAATGCTGTTAGATTGACTAAAAATGTTAGATTCCTACAACCCTTGTAGAAGTATGAAGAGTCTGGATATTTAAATTACTGTTGGTCGGCTTCCACTTCTAAGCAACTCCTTCTTCTCTGGACCCCATCTCCAAGCAGTCCAGAATTTAGCTAAAAGGCCACTATTTTCCTTGAAAAGATCCAGACACCACTGTCAGTAAGAAGAAATACACTGAGCAAATAACTCAAAGACCTGGATTTCCTGTAAAAAAGAGACCATGAGGACAGAGCAAGGGTCATCAATAATTGGGGATGGGCCAGGTGACAATTCTACTAAGATAGAATAAGAGATCTGGTGCTTACTCCAGTTTCCCAAGCCCAGAGTAGCCTTCCCCCCACATAATCCGGTCTCTTATTCTTGATTCACCACCAACTTCCTCCTTTGCATTTATAGGTCTACACAAGCATGCATCTGAACCTGATCTCTAGGGCACTTGATGAACCAGACTTGAAAGTGTTCACTGGTTTTCCTGTTCTATCTTTTGTTTTTCTCATTGGTTCCAATTCTTCATCTTGTCCTTAGATTTTTACCTGTCTGTTTTAAAGTTTTACTTTGTTGTATCCAAGTCATATCATCTATCACCATTGCTTCAATTAACTTCTAATATTTATTTTAAGCTCTGCATATCCTGTAAACTCCAGACACATATCCCTGATGAATTCACACTGTTGTGTTTCCCTGCTGCCTCAAACTTTGTGTACTGAAAGCTAAATTCATTATCTTTTGCAAACTGGCTTATGCATCTTTTCTCAATTTGTATCTTCTCGTCTTACCTGCACAAATACCAAGTACCTCTCGATTCCTAAACTCCAATCATAAGGTACTTATAGGGTCAGAGTTCCTTGAGCACATCTGATCTGCTCGGTGTCCTGCTGTGGCAGGAGAGGAACTCTGAATAGGACACCATAACTACACAGGTGCTGTAGTCCAGCATTCCCAAGCTTTTTCTACCCACATCTACCATTCCTGGTTTGGAGTCTTGTAGAAAAAAAAGACCTCTCTCATATCTTTGGGCAGGTGTTATGAGTTTCTTATTTGACAACTATATTTATTACTGTTTCAACAAAACTGTAATCTGCATCCTAATGTTCAAAATTTATTGAATGCAGTGTATGTGCCAACATTGTATGAAATGTTTTACAAATATTACCTATCATCTATAAGTTTCACAGTGTTTATATAACACTCATGGAGACCTCATGAGTATTAGTTTTCTCAGTTTATTTTATATATTACTAGCAAGTTTAGTGTTAGAGTTTAAAGTTATATTAATATAAACATTAATAATATATTACTAATTAACTTAGGAAATTCAAACTTTAAAATTTCATAACTTGGGGAATGTCACATACCCAGCAAGTGAAGTTGACCCTTGAACAATTTGGATTTGAACTGCAGATCCCCTTAATTGTGGGTTTTGTGTGTAAACAGAAATGTACACTTACGGTATTGACAAATACAGCATAGTATTATAAATGTATTTTCTATTCCTTACAAGTTTCTTAGATTTTCTTTCCTTTAGTTTTGCTCATTATGATAATATTCATTGCAGATATGTATTAATATATAATGCAGATAACATAAAAATGTATATTCATCAAATGTTTATGTTGTTGGAAGACTCTTAGTAGTAAAGTTTGGTGGCAATAAAAGTTATATGTAGATTTTCAATTGTGGCAAGGGTTTGTCATGCCCCCATGTTGTTTCAGAGTCAACTACTTTTGAAATAGCAGATCCTCTAACTGGCTAACTAGAGATATTTTATTCTAATTACCTCCCAAATAGACTTCTTCATATAAGAAGTAAGTTAACCACACCATCCTACTCTATCAGCTAGCCTATTTCTTGATTCATTTAAGTATTTGTAAATATCAATGTCTTTAATGCAAGTAAGTAACTTGAAAACATAAAATTTTTATTAAAAACACAAGAGACCTGTAGAAATGGACATTTTAATCAAATTCTCACATTTCAAAAATGAACTTCTAAATTTGCCAGCTGAAACCCAAGCTTGAAGTTAGGATCCAAAGAGGCAGCCTTAGAACACAGTCTTAGAACACACCTAGACTTTTCAAACTACTTCTTCTACTCCCAAGTAAGATTCTGAAACTGGGTACCCCCAGCAGGTGAGCTGTGAGGCAAGAAGTTTTCCATTTTCCATTTTGTGCCTGGATGGTAGACTAGGCCAATAAGGTACAAGCAAAATGACCAGTCATGTTAGTCAGCTTATTAATTCATCAGTCAAATGGGCTAATTGGTTTTTAAATGGTCTGATCATTTGGTAGTATGGGGGACTCTGAAAGGAGAGACATGGCATGGTGGGAGTAAATTGAAGAGACTCTCTTCCTGATCTTTGATGATAGAAGGAAAACTCTGTATTTGACCTCTGAAGAAGGAAAACTAAACTTCTGATCTTAGCCTTTGATGAAAAAAAGAAGCAGGATTAACAGCTAATCTCTAAAGGAAGAAGGGAGAACTATGTCCAACTCTGTATCTGGGTGAGCTGTTCACCACTTCTGATGGCCAGCACAGTCTTCTGGGGCTGCTGCCTCTACTGCTGATTGGTCCAGCATCTGGTACTGTCCATCTGACCTTCAGACTGTTGCTGTGGGCAACTGACCCCACCTGTGAACACTGCCAGCATAGTGAGTTGGATCCTTAACCTGCTAGTTGTCAGTGTGCTATGTGCTTGCTGGTCCTTGTTGAGAGGACAGCACCATCTTGGATGAAAGACCTTTTGTTTGGCACTTCTGAAAACTGTTTACACCATCTAGAATGAGATAGCCACATACTTGTGGCCTCAGAAACTCTTTGTTAAATAAACTTCATGATTGTTGTTCCCTGAGTCTGAGGTCTCTTGCAATAGTGATGGCAGGTGAGAACCCACAGCCAGTTTTTCACTGGGCACTGTCCTTGGATAACTGTAACAACCTCATGGCAGTTTCAGTCCTACTGGAATCTTATTGAAACTATTTTAAACATGTTTATAAAGTGTGCTAAACATAGCCTAATTTCTGGCTATTGTAAAGTATTATTTAGCTGACCTTACCTGTTGATAGAGAAAGTGTTTCCATGCCTCCCTTCAGCACTCAGAGAAAATATGTGTTTGAAATAGCAACAACTTCCCTAACTACTGTTTTAGTCACAAGATTCTGAACTCAATAATGGAAAGATGGGCTCTACGTACATTTTGTTTCTGTAAAAATCCTGTGACACTGCAGCTAGTGAGGAAATGACTCAGTTCATTCTGAACTGGCTAGAAAAAAAAGATCTGTGACTTGGATCTTGGGGAAAAGATAAACTTGGCACGCTTGAACTTTGGATAACAAAAGAGATCCGTTTGTATTCACCAAGTGTGCCATAATTGCTATGAAAAATATACAACAGTGACATCATTCCCAACCTTTTGGGAATGTGAATAGGGAAGGTAAATAGGAAACAGTTTTATAACTTTGGATGTAGCATTTCTTGACTGGAATCTTGAAGATCTTCCCATGGATAACAAAAGACTGTTCACATTAGTATTGTAAAAATATGTAATGCCACAATGATATAGATAAAACAAACAAAAGGAGGGGAAAAAAGTTAAAGCAAGCTAATAAAGAACTGGAGCTTATAGCCAGAGTGAAGAAGGAGGAGGGGAGAGAGAGAGAGGAAAGAAAAAATTGGGGGAGAGATGAGCACAAGGGATTCGGGTGATGGTTCAACGTTGATATGGCAGTGAGAGAACTTTGGGGTATACAATGATGCAAGAAAAATAAAAAACCAATAAAAATTAAATAAAAACTATGTAACCCCACGTAGATATGTATTATATATGATGACTACCTATACACATGTATCTACATACATAAGTACAATCAGCAGTCAACATTAGATAATTCTGTCAATTCAATTTATGCTTAATTATGAAATATATACTTACTAAATGCTGCAGGAAAGAACTGGGGTGTAGGCTAGAGGCATGGAGGTGAAAGAATTCACCACAGACATGGTGGAGAACAGAACAAGGGATTTAATGAAATATGCTGCTGGAAGAGCAGAAGGCCAATAGGAAGAGGTTATCTGTGCAGAGAGGATCCTGAGGCTCTATTTGTAGTCCAGAGTTAGTAGTTGACTAGGAGATATGGACTTGGGCATGATTTGGACTAACAATGTGGATTATCAGCTTAATGGCCCCTTTCCCTTGGCTGGCCCAGCCACTCCCAAATCTCCAAAACTATGCTTCTAGAAGAGAGGGGGCTTAATTTATAACTTTAGCAATGATACCAAGATACAAAAGATAAGATAAAAGACAACATACTGGGAAGAATATTTCTTAAACATGTGTCTTATTAGGGATCTGTATTCAAATTCTGCAAAGAACACTTGAAACTCAATAATAAGAAAATAAACATCCCAATCAAGAAGTGGATCTTAGCCTGCCAGTGTGACAGGCTACTCACAGCATAACAGTCCAGAAGGGCCCAGCCTAACAGGACTAACTCCCATTGTTGAGATCATAAAGGTTTCAAACTAGAAATCAACAAAGAAAAGAAAGAAAGAAGAGCATCCAACACCTGGAGACTGGATAACATGCTACTAAATAAAGAATGGGTAATTGAAGAAATTAAAGAAGAAATTAAAACCTACTTTGAAACAAATGACAAAGAAGACACAGCATTCCAAAATGTCTGGGATGAAGCAAAAGCATATCTAAGAGGAAGGTTCATAGCAATACAGGCCTATATCAAAAAGCAAGAAAATAACCAAAGAAATAACCTTATATCTGAAATCAAAAAATTAGAAAAAGAGCAACAACAACAAAAAAACCCAACCACAGCAGAAGACAAGAAATAATACAAATAAAAGAGACAACCTACAAACCAAAAAGATTATCCAGACAATCAACAAAACCAAAAGCTGGTTCTTTGAAAAAAGTAAATAAAATTGATAAACCCCTTGCAAAGCTCACAAAGGAAAGAGAAAAAATTCAAATAAACAGGAACACAAATGAGAGGGAAGAAAATACAACAGACACAAAAGAAATTCAAAACATAATAAGAGATTACTATGAACAAATATGTGGAAATGAATGCAACAACCTGGATGAAATGGACAGAGTCTTAGAAAGACAAACTATCCAAAATTGAACAAAGAAGATACAGAGAACTTAAATAAACCAATTACAAGCAGCAAAATAGAAGCAATAATCAAAACTCTATCTAAAATCAAGAGCCCAGGACCAGATGGCTTTACAAATGAATTCTACCAGACATTCAAAAATGAAATAATGTCTCCACTACTAAAACTTTTCCAAAAACTTGAGAAAGAAGGAAAACTGCCAAACACATTCTATGAAGCAAGCATCACACTCATACCAAAACCAAATAAGGACAGCACCAAGAAAGAAAATTATAGACCAATTTCCCTAATGAACACAGACACAAAAATTTTAAACAAAATCCTGGCAAATTGAATCCAACAATGCATAAAAAGCATTATTCACCATGACTAGTGGGATTTACCCCAGGGGCACAATGATGGTTCAATATACAGAAATCAATTAACATAATACACCACTTTAGCAAAGAAAAAAACAAAAACTACATGATCATATCAATAGATGCAGAGAAAGCATTCAACAAAGTCCAGCATCCACTCATGATAAAAGCCCTTGAAAAAATTGAGAATTGAAGGAACATACCTCAACATAATAAAAGTGATCTATGACAAGCCTATGGCAAACATCATCCTAAATGGGGAAAAACTAAAATCATTTCAATTAAGATCTGGAACAAGGCAAGGATGCCCACTCTCCCCACTACTTTTTAACATTGTGCTGGAAGTTTTAACTAGGGCAGTAAGGCAAGGGAAAGACATAAGAGGGGTACAAATAGGAAAAGAGGAACTGAAGCTATCATTATATGAAGATGACATCATTCTCTATATAGAGAACCAAAAAAAATCCACAGAAAAACTATTTGAAATAATAAACCAGTTCAGTAAGTTAGCCAATACAAAATCAACACACAGAAGTTGGTAGCTTTCCTATATGCAAAAAGCCAAATAAAAGAAGAAATCAGAAAAACCATCCCTTTTACCATTACACCAAAAAAAATTAAATACTTGGGAATAAACCTAAAAAACATGTACTATACAAAGAAAACTTTAAAACACTGCTAAAAGAGATAGAAGAAGGCACAAGGAAATGGAAAGACATTCCCTGCTCTGGATTGGAAGAATTAATATCACCAAAATGGCCATCCTACCAAAAGCAATCTACAGATTCAATGCAATCCTGATAAGAACCCCAATGACATTCTTTAAAGAGATAGAAGAAAAATTACAGAAATTCATTTGGAATAACAAAAGACCTCAAATATCAAAAAATCTCCTGACCAGAAAAAAGGAGAATGGAGGCATTACAATTCCAGACTTCAAATTATACTACAAAGCCATAGTAATGAAAACAGCTTGGTATTGGTACAAAAACAGACAATCAGACCAATGGAACAGAATTGAGTGCCCTGAAATAAAACCACACAGTTAATCTTCAACATAGGAGTGAAAAACTTACACTGGAACAAGGACAGCCTCTTCAATAAATGGTGCTGGGAAAAATGGATTAAGAAATGCAAAACAATGGACCAAGACAGCTCCCTCACACCATGTACTAAAATCAACTCAAAATGGATAAAAGACTTGGATATAAGACCGAAACCATAATATACATAGAGGAAAATGTGGGCAAAACCCTCCATGAGTTACAATCCAGAAATCATTTCTGAATACATTGATAGCAGGTAAAAAAATAAAGGAAAATATAAAGAGCTGGGACTACATCAAACTAAAAAGCTTCTGTACAGCAAAAGAGACAGCAGAAAAACAAAAAGAGACCCAACCAAGTGAGAAAAATTTTTGTCCTCCATACAAGTGATATGGGTCTGATAACAAAGATACACAAAGAACTCACACAACTTAACAAAAACAAAGTGGAAAAAAAAAAACAGTTAAAAAATGGGGAGAAGAATTAAAAAGATACTTCTCCAAAGAGGAAATACAAATGGCCAACAGCATATGAAAAAATGTTCAATGTCACTAGCAATCAGGGAAACGCAAATCAAAACCACAATGAGATACCACCTTACACCAGTAAGAATGACCCACATCCAAAAAACGGGCAACAACAAGTGCTGACGAGGATGTGGAGAAAGGAACACTCTTACATTGCTGGTGGGAATGTAAACTGGTCCAACCTCTATGGAAATCTGTATGGAGGGCCCTCAAATTAATGAAAATGGAACTATCACTTGACCCAGCAATTGCTCTCTTGGGAATCTACCAAAACAAGACCTCAGTGCTTGTACAAAGGGACTCCTGTGTTCGAATGTTTATTGCAGCACTATGTATAATTGCAAGGACATGGAAGCAACCAAAATGTCCCTAAACAGATAACTATATGAAAAAAATGCGATATATATACACAATGGAATATTACTCATAAATTAAAAACAACAAATTGGATGATTTTATGACAATATGGATGGACTTAAAAGAAATCATATTAGCAGAAATAAGTCAAAAAGAAAAAGACAGAAACCAAATGGTTTAATTATTATATGGGACATGGGAAAGATAAACAAAAGCCATGAAGAAAAGTCAAAACAAGCTAGCAACCAAATTAAAGTACACAACTTGGGGGGCGGGAAGGTGGGACAAGGTGGGAACAGTCAGAGAAGGTGATGGTGAACCCTGGAGACCACAAAGATGTATAATTTATATTTAAATAAATTATTTAACTTTTTTAAAAGTGGGTGAAAGAGCTGAAGAGACTGTTGTACCACTATGCCAGTACAGGATTCAGGCAAATGGAATAAAATTCTTGGAGCCTTTACTATATATGCAGTGTACCTTTATTCTGAGACAGGGAACACCGTACATACAGGTAGGGAGAAATAAGAGACACTAAATCTGAGAGAGGCTAAGCAGCAACTGCTGACCTCTTTGCCCCCTTTACAGTCCTCAATGCCCTCAGCCACACAAGAGATAAACTGTTTTAAAATGCAAGGCCCATTTGTTGTTTACTCCAGGTTATGGGCTCTCCTTGTGTGAAAGATGAAAACATCTAGAATTGGGATGATCTGGACTATATCTGGATTATCAGCTTAATGGTCCTTGTCCCTTGGCAGGCCCAGCCACTCCTCTTTTCCATTCAAACCTCCCTAACTAGGCTCCTAGGGGAGTGGAGGCTTAATTTATAATTTAGGCAATGATGTCAAGACACAAAAGATAAGGTAAAAGACAAACAACATACTGGGAAAAATATTTCTTAATATTTTCCTTACAGACACCCAGCAGTCTTGCCCAAAAAGATAAGCCTGAGAACAGAGGTGAACATCATCAATCAATAGAGATTGCAATTGAAAATGAAATGCCACTATATATATATTTTAGAATACCAAAATTCCAGAACACTGACACACCAAATGCTGATGAGAATGTAGAGCAACAGGAACTATCACTCACTACTGGTGGGAATGCAGAATGGTACTGTCATTTTGGAAGACAATTTGTCAGTTTGTCAGCAGGTGAGGAGCTCACCACCTTAATTTAGTCATTGAAGTTTCTTGCACCCACACACACACACAGTTGCTCAGAGATCAAACTGATGCAAAAGGTAAACACCAGGGTTTATTCACAAATAGGAGAAAACCAGCTAAAAGAGCCTAAAAGTTTATATTCTTGCAAGTGTCCCAAATAGCTCCTTGGGGAGCTATATGGGTTTTACCTCAGTTTTAGTGCAGTTCAGTCAGAAACCACCAGTTCACCTTCTTGTCTTCTGTCCTCATCACTGTAGCCACCAGTATGATGTGAATTCACCAACCAATAATGGATTTAGCTCAGGTCACCACCACCACCCCCTCATTCACCTCACCTTCTCTCCATCTTCATTCAACTCCTGACCTTCAGAGACCGGAATGCTGGGAGTCGGAAGATTCAATAGCTCCTGGGTCCTCTTCATGCTGAAGCAAAACTGCCAGCTCCTAATGCCAGATGTCAGATGCCAGGTCAGATTCCAAAAGGCAGATCAGCTCTTCTCTCAAAGCTAGTTCAGATCTCCTTCAAAAGCCAGTTCCAATCTCCTTATATAGCTCACAGTGCTGCCCCAAAAGCTCTTTCAAAAGCTCTCTATCATCTCCCTCAAAAGCTATATCAGAACCTCCCAAGAAAAGAATTTGAATTCCCCCCAAAAACTCTATCTCAGATCTTCCCAAAATAAAACTTGAATTCAAATCCAATCGAATCCAATCGAATCCAAATTTCATAAACTCCAATCTAATCCCATTCAAAGTTAATCTCCAGCAGTTAATCTCCTGCATCTTTCTCTTTTATCCCCTTTTCCTTGTTCCCCCTGCCATCATGCATCTTAATGATGGGAATAGCACCCACACTCTGACTAGGTCAAGTGATGATTCTCTACTTGGGCCTTGGAACAATAGAACAGAAAGTTAAATTAGCATTATATTGACCAAGCCCTACTTAAGATCTAAAATATCCAAAGCAAAAGATCATCAGCCTGCACCTTGGCATAGTCAAACTTATGGTTCCCCATCTGTGCTTTGGAACAATAGGCACAGGAATTAAATTAACACAATATCTGATAGAGTTGTTGTGGTGAAATTGGGGGACTATGGCCCTCAACATGATAGTACTGCATTAAGATGACAGAAATTGTGCCCTGGTCAGTGGAGACTTGGTGAAGGGAAGCCAAGCCTTCTCTCCAGAGGAGCAGGTGAGGGGATTTAAGGAGGAGGGGAGAAAGGGGGGGGGGGGTAGAGGAAAAGAGAGAGAGCAGAGGAGGAGCAGGGAGGCCAGAGGCCTCGGAGCTGCTGCTGCCACATGCAGCCATGCTGTGGGCTTCCATCCCCAGCCCAGCCTGGTGAGGAGTCCAGGGAAGTATGTTGGAGAAACTTGTGAGCTATGTAAGTTGATTTGGAAATTTGGTACTTGAAAACTCGCTTTAACTTTGAAACTGTGAAGCTTGGGAATTATCTGGAGACCTGAAGAGAACTTGCTGTGCTGCTGTTTTTATCGTGAGACATCTGAAGTGGTTGCTGCTGTTATATTGAATGAATCTTGCTGGTTTGGGGCCACTTTAGAGTTGAAGCTGAAAGAATGCCAGAGCTGTGTCTTTTGGAGAAGGATTGAGGATACTATTCACTTTCTTCAATGGATTTAAATGCACTGCTTTTGAAGGAGAAGCAATGATGTCATCTTGGTTTCTTTGGCTTGAAGTCAAAATCTGTGCCTTTGGAGGAGGACTGACAGCACTATCTTGTTTTATTCATATAGCTTGAAGATGGGACAGCTGCCATTTTGTGGCCACCTGGCTAAAGGAGTTATGTGCAGTTTTTTGGGACTAGAGACTGGAAGTGGTTGGTAAGCTAATCAAAGGGGTCCTATATAACCTCAGTGACTTTTGTCTATTTTGTCCTCTTAGTAAATAAATCTTGTTTTTGAGTCCTCTTAAAGTTAGTGTGGTCTTGCTACTGCTCCCATGGGTTGGAATAAATCCAAGGAGTACCTGGGTTTAAAGGGCCAGCTGCTTCCTTTCATAAGTTTAATTAATTACTTTGTTTTGTTTGTTTTGTTACCCCGTTTCATATTGATCAAGTCCTAGTTAAGATTTACAATATCAAGGTAAAAGAAGGAGGTAATCTTCTATGTTCCAGTTTCATACTTTGTATAAAACTAAACACAGTCTTACAATTAGTGAAGCAATGATTCTTTTAGGTATATACCCTATGTTGTTGAAAACTTAAGTCTGTACCAAAACCACTGCATAAATATTTTCAGTAGCTTCATGCTAATTGACAAAAATTGGAGGCAATGAAGATGTCTTTCAAAAAGTGTACAATTCAGTAAGAATGTACAGTGGGATATGATTAAGTGATAAACGGAGCTATTAAGTCACAAAAAGAGATGGAAGAAGTGAAATAGGGTAAGAAAATCAACAAAGCAGAGCACTTAACTAAACAAACAGGAGCAGTTGGCCCTTTAAACCCAGCCCTTCATCAGGTTCATCCAAGCCCACTCAAGCAGTAGCAAGACCACACTCACCTTAAGAAGAGGCAAAATCAGATTTACTCACTAAAAAGACAAAATAGATAAGAGTTGCTGGGACTACAAAGGACTCCCTTTGATTATCTTACCAAGTTAAATCTCCAGTCCAAAAAACTGCACATGGGTCCTTAGCCACACATGTCCAAAAAAATGGAGACTGCCCCACCTTCAAGCTAAATGAAGAAATCAAAATGATTCAAAGTGGCCTGACACCAGCAAGACTCAATATAATAGCAGCAACCACTTCAGATATCTCACTATGAAAACAGCAACACAGCAAGTTCTCTTCTGGTCTCCAGATAATTCCCAAGCTTCTCAGTTTCAAAGTTAAAGCAAGTTTTCAAGTACCATATTTCCAAATCAGCTTACAAAGATGACAATTTCCTCCAGCATGCTTCCCTGGGCTCCTCACCAGCTCAGACTGTGTGTGGAAGCGTGGTTTCCTTCCCCACCCTGCTACCACACGTGGCAGCAGCAGCTGGAGGCTTCCAGCCTCCTTGCTGTTTCTCAGCTCTCTCTCCAGCTTTTTCTCTCTTCCTCTTAAATCCCCTCACCTGTTCCTCTGGTGAGTAGATTTGACTTTCCTTCTCCAAGTCTCCACCCACCAGCGCACAATGGCTTTCATCTTAATACAGTACTATCATTTTGAGGGCTACAACCCCCAATTTCACCATAGCACCACTATCAGAAGCTTAAATGGTTATTGCTAAGTGAAAGAAGTCAATAAATAAAATTATGTATTGTATGATTGCACCTGTGTAACATTACAGGAAAAGCAAAATTGTATAGAGACACTTTAAAAGACCATTAGTTGCCAGCAGTTCAAGAATGGGAAAAAAGAAGAAGGAATAAATATGTAGAACACAGAATTTTTAGGGCAATGAGACTATTCTGTTTGATACTTTAATATAGTGGACAACCTGATGATATTCAGATGATAGGGTTAGATATGTTGGGTTCTCGGGTCCCACTGAGAAAGAATTCAATAAATGTTCCCATTCATTGGCACACAGCAAGTTTATTGGGAAAAGTAGGTAAGGGAAAGAAAGAATCCTGTATAGACACAAAATGGCAAAAGTCAGAGCTGAAGTTTTGCACAAGAAACCTGTATAGGCTCAAGCAGTCTTAAAAAACTTCATTTTTGTTTGGTTAAGGCAAGCCAAGTTCTTTTATAGTGTTCTTCAATGGAATTATTGTGGAAATTATCACATTGGAGTCAACTGGAGCTGGTCTTCTATCAAGATAACTCTGCCTCCACCTCTGGCTGATAATGTTTTCTGACCCCATCTCAGATTCCTGGAAATGCCCATAGCCAGGTTTAATGAATATTACTTAATCATTCCTATTCCCACCTCTGGTTTTTGTCCTTGTGAGATCTCCCATTTCAATTTTTTTTACTTTTAAGTTTCTATCACTTAGACTCTGCATTTGTACAAACCTATATATTGTACAACACAAAAAGCAAAAGTCAGCATCATTATGTACATTAGCTAATTAGTTCATACTGTGATAATGCAATATCATTCATTTAAAGCCAGGACCCCAATATGGGCAGTGTTATTTGTTGGTAAAACTTAAACATCACCATTACCTGTGTCTAAAAGATACAGAGTTTAAGAATGACATGAAGCCAGTTAGAAGGTTAATCCCTTCTTTCACCTCCATATTGTAAATCTTAAGTAGGTCTTGGTCAAAATTTTATGCTAGTTTAACTCCCTATTCTAGTATTCAAAGGCCTAGGAAGGGGTGTCATAACTTGAACCAAGCCAGAGCATGACTGATAATCCCATCATCAGAATTCATGATAGGAGGGGGAGCAAGGAAAAGAGGATAAAAGAGAAAATTGTAAGGACTGAAGGAGAATTTGAAGGAGGATCAGAAGATAAGCTGAGAGGAGAATTGATCTGGCATCATCAGGCATCTGGAACAGAACTCAGGAGCTATTGAACCTTTTGGAGCTCCCAGTGTTCCAGTCTTTGAAGGTTGGGAGCTGGATGAAGGTGGATAAAAGGAATTGATAACAGAGTGAACTCCCCTGAACCTCTTGTTGGTTTCAGAACTCCCTCCATACTGGATACAGTAACTGAGGATCGAAGATAAGGACATAACCTAGTGGTTTCACACTGAATTACACTAAGACCACGGTAACACCCACACAACTCCCTGAGGAACAGAAGTGGGGTTTTCTATTTGGGACACTTCTGAAGGTGTGGACTATTAGACTCTTTTAGTTTGTCTTCTTTTATTTGTGAATAACCTCCTGTGCTTATCCTTATCACAAAAGTGTGACCTCTGGGCAACCTTCATTGACTAAAATTAAAAAAGATGATCCCTTCACCCAATAACAATATGATATTTAATTGTAAAAGTTCTAGTCATGCTTCTCTTCTGAGGCCTTGACACTTTTGAGGTATACAAAACATTGTTTTATAGCTAGTTCCTCAACTTGTGACTTTAAGTTGTCTCATACCTAAAAAGAAATTATATGTTATTAGCAAGAGTCCATGAAAACAATATTGAATCTTTCTACTTATTGAGAGATATTATGTCACTGTCTTACTATTGGTGATGTCAATTTTAATGATCTGAATAAGATATCTACCAAATTTCTTTTCCTAAAGTAACATTTTCTCTATAGTTAATGATCTTGAGATTATTTGAAATTATGCAAATTTTATAATCAAATATTCAACCACTAATTTTAGAACTCAGTGATTTATTTTACCTGTAGAATTTATTAATGCTACATGTGCCTGTGGTAGTTGTTTATATCTATATTTCCTTTTAAATGTAGTAGGAAATTATAAACATAAATTTAACTTTTCTACAATTTTTTATTCCAGAAAAATCTCATGGGTAGCTGAATAGATTTAACTCGAGCTAAAATTCATCAAAATCATGGCATTTAGAATATGCAACAAAATACACAGCAATCAACTTTACAAAGCAAACAGTATTCAAGATGCAAAAAAAGACAGATATAATAGATTTTTTATGTGCTAGTCTCAGCACAAGATGGAAAAAAATAAGTAATGATAATAAGTGTTTAAATTGCCTAAGTAATCATAAAGATTTCATGAGAATATATCAAATTTTATAACGAAAGAATAGATCTCCATATATCATTGAAATCAAATTTATTTGTTGAATACTCACAAATATTAATTGTATACTAGGATATAAAGACAGCAGCAGTAAATCCTGTAAATTAGAAATACTAAAAAAAGTATTCTCCAAATGCCATTAAATAAAGTAGAAGTTTCATAAACCTCTATCACATAAAAATTAATTTAAAAATTTCCAACTAAATAGGTATTGGGTAAAATAAAACTGAAATAATGGTAACACTGTATTTTGTACTCAGACTATAGAATACTTCTAAAAGAATGGTTATATAATTCTTTTATCAATACACTATCATCACAATCGTTTTTAATGCAACCAAAGAATTGAGTTAATTCAAGTCCAAGCTTACAAAAGGAACAAAGTAAATAGAAAATATAAAAGGGGGATAATAATGATAAAAACAGAATTAATGAGTTAGAGAGACAGGTGAGCGAATTTTGAGATTAGTAAGATACACAAACTATGAGACAATTTGTTTAAGAAACTAAATGAGAATCAAAAATGCACAAAATATGTCGGTAGAGCGCAAGAAGAAATTTTAGAAAGTGTAAGAGACAATTTTACAGAACCCTGTGTAAATAAATTTGAAGACTTAGATAAACTAAATAACTTACTAGAGAAATGCAGCTTAATAAAAACAACCTGTTTTAAAATAAAACTTTCACAGACCAAGTTTAGTAGAAGAAACTGAGAATGCTATCACTCTCACAAAAGCACAAGCCAAATGTTGTCACAAGAGAATTCTAATAAAATGCTTAAGGACTAAAGATAGTCCTAATGCTAAAGACTAAAAATAAGTCCATGAAGAAAAAAAGAGAAAAAAACCCACAAAAAAGAAAAAAAAGAAGCAAAAACCCACAAAAAAACTAATTATTATTATAGTAAGTAGTCCTGATTGAGTCTAAAGAGACAGATTGTTTATGTTATTGCTATTATTTATGATTATTATTTATGTTTATGCAAAATACTAAGCTAAGCCAAATATTAGTCAAGAGCATACAGCATCACAGTCTTTTAAAGAATTAACACACTATGACCAAGAGATATTTATTACATGAAAGCAAGCTTCATTCAATTTTAGGAAATCCATTATTATAATATAATATGATATAATATCATAATTGTATTATGTATAATATCATGATATAATATAGTATAATTATATTATAATATAATACATATAATTTCATAATTAGATTATAATAAATCATAATAGGTCTACAGAAATAAACATTCAGTTATCTCCAGAGACACTGGCAACTGTTTGACAAAAATCAACCCTTTCTGACCAAAAAAATAATTAAAAACATGTACTCTCTTAACATAATACATAAAACTTTATGAAACCTAATGCATGGCCCCTAACGATATTTTCAGTATGATAACAAACAACAAAGCAATGTTTACTGTTCTACATTGTATTGATAGTAGCAACCATGTGGAAAATGAGTTAAAATCAGACTATTTCACCTACCACACAAAAGAGAGCCCATAATCTCCAGATGTTAGCAAATAACAGATGGGCCTTGTAATTGCAACAGTTGTGTGGCTATGGGTTAAGGGAGCTGTTTGATGTGCGGCCTCTTTCAGAGTTCTCTCTCTCTCTCTCTCTCTCTCTCTCTCTCTCTCTCTCTCTCTCTCTCTTTCTTCCCTCTCCTCCCTTCCCCCACCCCATCTCTGCCTATGTGTGTGTATGATGTTCCCTGTCTAAGAATAAATGCACATTGGCTATAATAAAGGTTCCAGGAATCTTTTGTTTGCCTGAATCAACAATGGACTTACCTGACATGGTCACACAACACCATAATAATTAAAAGAGCAAAATCAATCTGAAACATAAGAATTAGTTGTAAAAAATCTGACACTAACCCTGCAGATGATAATTTTGTATACCTAGAAAACTTAGTGCCTCAATAATAAGACAACTTGAAGAATTCATTATGGTTCCACTTAGGTAAAATTAAAATATTCTCTTTTCTTTTCAGACAACCAGATACAAAATATAATGACAGAAAAATTCCAATGGGAGCAAAGGGAAAAATTCTTAGGTGCAAAATTAACAAAAATATACAAAGGGAAATTTTAAATCACTTAAAAGGATACAAAATAAATTTGAACAAATGTAAGCCCTCTCCTGTTGTTGAATATAAGTGATCTATAGAGTTCCTGTAATCCCAGCTCCAAAAAAAAAGTGATTTTACTGAGCTAGGCAAGTTAATACCAAAGTTCTATGGAAAAGCAAACATGTAACAAAAAATTGTAGTAGACAAAATTGGAACAGATAAAATGCAAAGGATACCTAGTCTTACATTATACTTACATTATATTGATAGTGGTTGACACAGCTGAATGGAGGAGCCGGGCCCCCTTTTTGTGATGTTGTTGAAAATTGGATATCACCATTACTGCCCTGGTGATCAGAGTCTGACAGAAAAGACTGTGGAGAAAAAATGGGAGGCACAAATTGGAGAGTGGCTGACAGCAGCCAGTGTAGCCAAATGCCGCAGGATGGCAGGGCAGGCCTTGATGGCCAGGATCCATGGTGTGGCTGGGCATGCAGAGCAGCAGCTGAAGAAGCCCAGTGGGAGAGCTGCACAGGTGGGCAGCACTGTAGCCAGATGCTGCTGAATGGTGGGTCTGGAATGGAAAGGTGCACAGTGCTAGAGGGAGAGGCAGTGAGGAAAAGAAAAGTGAGAAAAAAAAAAGATTATTTTGTTGGAAAGCTGGAAAAGTGGTATCTGAAGAAAGCCGGGATTCATTTAAGCTGATTATGCACCAGTGCTTGCTGGAAAAGTTAGAACATTGGAAAAGTCAAGGAGCTCAGAAAGCTTGAGAAGAATAAAGAAAAGAAAAACTTGGAAAACTTGGAGCTTGAAGCTTGGGCTTTGTGTCTGCTGAAAGACTGGACATTGTGGGATACCTGCCTCAGGTTTGAAGGGGTAAAAAAGTCCCATCTTGGACAAGCACTTTTGGGAATTTGAACTAAACAGTGGACGTGATAAGATAACGGGCCACTTGTGGCACTTACAACTTCTGATTTCCCTTGTTAATAAACTTTTAAAAATTGCTTTGTGACTCTTGCAATGGCTATGTGGGTGGGAACAACCTGGGAGCAAAAGCCAGATTTTAAAACTGCCTTTTATTTTTTTGGCACACTAGCTGGAGAGGCTGCTTGCTCTTTTTCACCTGATATCAATATTACATCAAGACAAATTATAAAATTTTTGTAACTACATAAGGAAGGATAACATGGATTGTCAAAGAGTACAGAAATTGATGCAAATGCATGCAAACATTTAGCATATGATAAAGATGGTATATAAAGTAATGAGAGAAGATATAATCTTTAAATAAAATATGCTGAGCAACAAGCTTGCTTCTTGGAAAAAGGATGAAATATGTATCTCAGATCATACTCAAGAATTAAGTCTAATTAAATAAAGCATCTAAAGATTTTAAAAACTGAAAATAAAACAGTAATTACAAGAGCCAAAAGGAAGCATTACTCAAATTGCTTGATAACCTGAGTTTAAGAAATGTTTCTAACAATGATTGAAAATTCAAATACCATTTAATATAAGGCTAATAAATGTGATTAAATAAAAATTTGAGAACATATAACAACACTTTTCTGCATTTTGACTAATATCAGGTGAAGTGAGAATTTAAATAACAAAAGTATACGAAAATCCAAAACAAAATTCTTTAACACACTTGGAAGACTATTGCTACTGAAAGAAAATGTTTATAATGTATCACTTCTCGGCCTTTTGGCTAAGATCAAGTGTAGAAAATGTTTATAATTTGGTAAATACATGAAAAAAATCTTAAAAATGAGTTTAAGTTAAAAAAATCTGGGAACAGATATGAAGCAAAGTTTAATGAAAAAAAGATACCCAAATAAACTCTCTAAGTTTGGGGTAAAATTTTTAATCTTGTTCAAATTTACAAGTATGCAAATTAAAACTACACTAATATGTCATTTCTCACACATGAGATTAAAGAAAATTAAAATGTATGACAGCTTAGGGCAGGAGAGAGGGAGATGGAAAGATGGGGAAAATGTAGGGTGCAAGAGATAAAGATGGTTCACAGGTGGTGGGAGAGCCTTGGGGTAGATAATGATGTGGTGGTATGTGTGTATATGTGTGTGTGTGTATGTGTGTGCTATCAAGAAAAAAATAAAATTTGTAATTTAAAAAAAATGTATGACAACTTACTCTGACTAGATAATGGTGAAAGAGATAGTCCCATGCAGTTTTGGTATAAACACCTCTGGTGCACCCCTTTAAGGAGTATTTGTCAATGTTTAGCAAAAATTAGACATACATTTGTTTGGCCCTGTGTCAGCACATGTGTCAGCACAAACACCCCAGACTCATGAAGATAAGGACAAAAGAAATAGTCTATTAGGAAAGCTCAGCAGTTTATTAGGAAAGCTCAGCTACCGAGTCAAGGGAGACTCAGTGTGCTGCCTTGTTCACCAGTAAGTCCTTTTATATGTCTTACAACCTAAGCTATACATCTGCATTCCTATTCTAAGTTAAACAAATGTAAAATATGGGGCGCCTGTTGGAGACACAATTTAAGTTTATGACCAGGCTAACCATGAAGTTACCTATAATAACATAAGGCCATTTGAGGGGTTATCAATTTGTTTTCTTTTGCAGAGGGAGGGGGTGTCCCTTAGGGAGGGAACTGTTTATCTCCTAAATCAAGAGAGTGTGTCGCCAAATTTGCTCAATTTATTGTTCAGGCTTTTAACATTCCCACACATTTACTATTTGGTCCAGTAATCCTATATTTAGTAATTTACTATAAAAATATATCTCCGACAAATGAAATGTATATTTTAAGGGTTATTTATTTCATTAATTTTTTGCAATATATTAAAAACCACTTAATGCTACAAAGGAATGTGATTGCATGAATAACAGCATATCTGTAAAAGAATGAGAAACTTCTCTGTGTGATATGATTTCTAGATATATTGTTAAATACAATAAATTCAATTATAAAGCAAATAAGAGTTGACATGTGGAAATATTAGAAAAAGAGAAACTGCTTGCAATCCAAATTGATTTGAGATTAATGCATGTTTTATCAAAAAGGTCATGTGTACTTGCTTCATCTCTCCAGAATTAGTAGACCTGTTTTGGATGTCTCCAGGTACTGGGTCAATGTCTTATCTGTGTGGTCTCCTCCAAGTATACCCACATCAAGTCTTACTATTACCACCACCTTGCAAGGAATTTTCTCAAGATTAAAAAAACTGAAAAGGAGGACTAGACTGGATTATATTAGTGATCTGGAGAAAGGAAATGTTAAATTCAATTAATCTGTTGACTTTATCTGTACCTTGCTTCTGCAGATGTCTTCATAAAAATCTATGGTGCTATATAATTATTACCTATAGGTAATAATTAATTCAACAAAAATATTGTGCTGAGCGTTAACTCTCTGCCAATCACTACGTAGTGCTTAGGAAAGATCACAAAACAAAACCTCCATCTTTATAGAATTTCTTCCCCATTCATACACAGATTTCCCCTGCTTTAAAAGTTCACAGTACAGCCAGCAAGGTGGCTCGTGCCTGTAAGCTTCAGCCTATGAAGTGACCGGAGCTAGGGATCGTGGTTAGAGTCCTGCCAGGTGCTACACAGTGAGACCTAGTCCCAAAAAATAGCTGGCATGGTGGCGTGCGCCTATAATGCCAGCTACCTGGGAAGCTGAGACTGAGGATTGCTTGAGTCTGTGGTACCCCGGACAACGAGAGCTTGCGGTTCCACAGGCAAATATAGCGAGCCTAGTCTCAAAATAAATAAATAAATAAATAAATACATAAATAAATAAATAAATAAATAAACAAATAAATAAATAAACAAACAAACAAACAAATAAATAAAAGTTCACAGTACACCCCACTTTGCATTTACAAATGACCTATGTGAATACCTAGTTTTGCTAACCAAAAGAAATCTGAAGAGGGTTTTTGCTCTTTACAACAAAAGGCAAAAAGCAAAGTTACTGCTCTGCGCTGATTCTACAGCAGTAGTCAGAAAAACAGAGTGCACCCCAAGTATCATGAATCTCCTTCCCAGAAATTGCTTTTCACAAATCACCTATCTCTCTGGCATTCCTACTTTTACTCTCTGTTAGTAGTTACAAGGGCCTCTTCTCTGTGTCCACAAGTTTGGATGTCTTTTTCTGTATCTTTTTGTCCACTCGTGTAAGGATGCTCTTCAGATTGCTTAAGGGCCCACCTCAATGGCCTCCTTGTAACTCAACAACCTCTTTAAAGGCCCCATCTCCAAATACAGGCACATTCTAAGGCTTTGAGGTTAAGGCTTCAACATGTGAATTTTAAGGGGACACAGTCCAGACCATTAGACAATAAAGGTCAACTATGATTCAGATGAGTGATCATTCATCCATTCCACCTGAGGAGTTACTAATATAATGATGCGCATATTTTTCAGTATGCTTACAAAAAAAATCTATCTTCCCATTTATAATTCTTGGGGACACTACCTTATTTATAGCTCATCGTTTTTATATTTAATAATGTCCAAGCCAGTCATTCTTCCTTAAGTACCTGATGCAGTTATGAATAACTTTTGAAGTGTTCCAAAAATGAAAGTCTTTTCTTTTAAAGTGTTTTCTAGTTATAGTAACCATAAAAACATTTGCATGCAAATAACACATTGCCTTGGCAAGATTTTCTTAAATAATAATGACTTTGTTTCCCTGTATAACAGGAAATGTACAGATGTAGGGTTAGAGTCACCACTCTTCAGCTTTCCTCTTTTGCCATCTTGGCAAGTGGGCGTTTACCCTCGGACAAGCTAGGTAATGGTGAAAAGGTGGGTGTGAAAAGGAGAAGGAAAAGATGAACAGGACTATCACTTGTATACAATATGGAGATATTCCTAAAATCATCAGAACTCTATCACTCATTGATTCCAACTGTGTCAAATGGTGAATCTTACTGATAGGGGGCGCCTACCCCACTGGGTGTCATTGTCTCCTGTTTAAGATAGCAGATTTCAAGGAAGATATGCTAAAATGTGAGAATGGCCTTAATTAGAGTTTCCTTTCAGAAAGATACAAGGGAAAAGAAGAAGTAAAACAGGTTTTTCTCTTTGAAATATAATAATTCAGGACCTGTTCCTGGAAGGCAGGAAAACAGAAAGGATATATAAAGAGGTTTGAAACAAAGCTGGGGATTCAATTGGAATTCAGATTCAGATTCAGGTTTGGTTTCTGCCATTTTGTGGGATGAAGATGTGAGCCATGTGAGCTTGGCCATGTGGCCAAGGCCTGGGGCCTGCAGCCTTTGGCAGACCCAGGCTCAGAACATGTGTATTAAAGGAAGTTAAGGAGTTTGCAGATTTGAACTCCGTGTTGAAGTTTGTTTTGCTGAGTTTGACTTGTGTCTGGTAGAAGCCATGCAAAAGTCAGAGCTGAAAAAAGAAAGTGAACTTTGCTGGTTCCAGTACCATGGAGATTCTACTACCTGGAGAAGGACAAGGAGAAGATGGCATGGAGGAGCTGGAGCTTGCCAAAGGAGCATGTCAAAGGAAGATGTCTTCAAGCATCTGGAGAGGTACTCTGACTGACTGGATATTGGTGAGATGATCAAGACTGAGAGATTGAGGATTTTTAAGCAATCTGGGAAAGGACTTCAGACAATGTTGAGAAAGATTTTGGACAATGTTAAAGTAATTAGAGTTTTACTTACATGTTTCTTTTGTAGTAATTAGGAAATCACTTTGTTAGAAATAAATTAGTCTGCACTCTGATTTTTGGTGAGAAGTCTGGGGATGGTGAAAAGAACCCGTGGAAGTCTAAAAGGGTAAACTGAGGCAAACTAGTTTAAAGTTTAAACTGTGTTTCTAAGTTTTTCTTTTTCAGGTCTGAGTGGGGGAGACCTGAGAGAAACTGGTAGCTGATGTTTGCATACCAATAGTAGGTGAACATTGAAAATGCTAATGAATCGCTTGCAGCCTGCTGCCTGGGGAGAAGCAGGCATGAGTGTTGCAGTTCAAGTCAAAAAATCTTTTTTTTTTCTTTTTACCCAATTTCATTACTGCAAAGAATTTGAGGGAAAAATAAGTTTTTCAGTAGGCAAAATGACACAGAGGGTCTGGTTAGTAGAGTTTGTAAGAAATTGAGAAGAGCAGCAATTGGAAAAGTAGCTTGTAATGACTGTTACCACCAATATTTTTTGACATCATCTTTTGAGTAGCTTTCTGTATTTGTGCAATGTCCCACATTTTATCTCCAAGATAAAAGCCAGATTTCATTGTTCTAAACTCTTTGGCATCTCAGCCAGAGATGCGTGTGCAGAATTTACACTTGATATGCCTGTGTGAGACTTCAGATCAGAAAATAAAAACTTATCATACAAATAGATCTTTTGCTGAAACTATAACCCAGGCACTGTGCTTTCCAGGAACAGTAACAATGGGCTGATATCACTTATGCATGCTCTGATCTCCAGCCCTGATGGTGACACACTGGGGGCATTGGTTGGTATGACAAAATAGTCCTCACAGGATGATTTCAAAGCTTGGTTCCACAGGTCACTTAGGCAGGTGGCAAAATATTTAAAACCATGTTTTTATACTTGAGTTAACTAAATTTTAGGTATTTAAGTACTATATCATGATATGTGACATATCACATAAGTAAATATATTGTATTGTATTTGCTGGATTGTTGTCTGGTGAAGTCACATAAAGAATTTCAATGACACAGGCAAGTAAGCAGAAAGAGGGAAATTTATTTAGAAGAACAGATGTGAGAAAAAGGTTATAACAGAGAAAAGGAGAGGAGCAAAACATTGGGGAAATTCCTGACTGGCCAGCCAGGGGGAGCAAGAAAGCTCAAAATGAACTCATGACTCAGGGATGCCCTTTTACCCTAAAAGACCCTTCCTTCTGCCTGTGATTGGCTGGTGCCACTATATGCATAGGCTCAGTGTCAGTTTCACTTTCTGGAATTCTCTTGTCTATGCCTGGAAATGCCCCACTAGCTCCTTGTTACACTAATGGGGCTGGGTTAGCTATTTTGAATTTGGTACCAGTAGTTTAGAGCATGGATAGCTACTCCCCTTTGGAATTTGCTTTCTTTGTTCCCATCCTCATGGGCTCCAAGTCTGCTTCTATGCTGCCAGTTCTCAATAACTGACCCCGCCTTGAGAATATGAGACATAGGCACAAGAATCTTTTCTCTCATTCATTTTCTCCCTAGAATACAGTAAGAACCCTCGCATGAACTCAATAAACATATGTTGAGTGAAGTAATGAATGAGGAAGGAAACCATTCCTTTTTATGAGTAAAAAGGAAAAGAGGCTTAGGTAATGTTTGTAGGTGGGATGGTGAGGAGTTAAAAGTATTTTACAGAAGTTTTAAAATACATTTTAAAATTTATTCTTTAAGAATTAGGGGATATGAAATGAAACTGATTTTTTTTTATGATGGGTTGTGATCATCATTATTCATATGAATTGTGACTTCTTTTGTGTCAGTCTCAGCCCATTGATAATCAGTACTGTGGCTGGACAGATCTTGTGGTTTTTAGAATGACTGCAAGATTACTTTATCAGTGGTCACCAGGACACCTTGAAGTGACATGGTTTTTTAATTACAATACCTGGAAATGACAAAGCACATTTGGGCCACATAGAACTTGCAGGGTGGGGGGAGTGAGAGATAGAGAGGGGGAGTCTGCATTTATTGGGGGTAGAAAATAGGGACCTGAGGTCTCATAGACTCACTTTTTTAGTAAATTTAAAATGCAAGAACAGGAATTCAAAGCCCTGGGAAAGAAAAAAAAACAGGTGATAAAAATGATCAGTATCATATCAGCCAAAGTCTCTAAAACCAAGGAGAGAATAAGGAAACAGCCTAGTTCTTTATCTATCCTGTGCCTGGCAATGTGTTTATTCAGGATAGATCTCTTTGAAATAGATGCCATCTTTAAAGTGAATGCCTCAGCAAACAAAGTTCAAGTTAGGCACTGGCATTACAAAGAGAAAACTCAACTGCTGGAAATAACTAGGCCAGTAGGATGAGGATATATTGAAATGCTACCTGTGCTAACACAAGTGTTTCCACCAGGCATCCTATGCTTTCCTTCCTTCATTCCTTTAAAGCTATCACCATGACCAATTTTGTAATTCTTGTAAACTTACCTGATTCTCACCTTTAATTTTGAGAAATTTTCTGAGAAGAAAATTAATTTTTAAATAAAGCAAGTCTATTTTTAATACAAGTGATATCCTTTACTATTGTTGTGTCCTTGAGAAAGTTATTACAATACTGTGAAATTATTTCCTCTTTGATGAAATGGAAATGGTAATACCAAGCAAGAAAAACATCAAAAAGAAAACACATGTAGCTTCTCTGGTGCTTAGGAGTTTCTCGGTAAAAAGTTAATAGTTATAAAAAAGTAGATTTTTGTCATTTTAGAACTGTTGTCATTGATCACATTTCTTTGTCTACCAGGTGCCCAACAAAATAGTTAATTAACTGAGTTTATTCCACTGTCAAGGAATGTTCCCTTTTGTTTTCATCACATTTTGTTTTCATCTCCTACTAACATTGTTGTCACTTCTAAAACTGGTGACTTCGAGTCCAGAGAGCGGACTGAGGCTCTCGCGGACAAAAGAGTCAGCTGCAAAGGGGACTCCGACCCTGCTGAGAGGAGCAGGTAGCCCACCAGCACCTGGGGGAGGAGACCACGCAAGACAGGTAGGCTACCATACCTGGAGCAGCCTGTGGCATCTCCCGGTTGTCACAGAAACAGCCTGGGAGGGAGGCAGTCTGGCCATTTGCATCTGTATGGACCCTGGCTATTCAGCCTAACTTTAGCTCAGACTGAGTTGCTAAAGGGGGTGGTGAAGGAACCCACCTGGAGTTAACGGCGCCCATCCCAAAGCCCAAAAGCAAACTCAGAAAACAAGGACATTCACTACCAAAACCACATAGGCAACATTAAATACAACTACATAGGCTTCAACATGCCTACTACTAGAGCAGTAGTCACCCAATACGCAGAGCAGATCCAAAAGGAAAACACAGGAAAAAGGAAGAACACAAACACTCAAGCAAGCCCTAAGAAAAATAACTCACCACCTAAGGATAAACAATTTGAAAAAAACAACATGGATGACATCAAAGAAATGCTCCATATGTCAGACAAAGAATTCAGAATCAATGTGATAAAAGCACTCAAAGAGGCCAAGGAAGAGGGGGAACAAAGGGAAAGCAAAAGAAGGGAAGCTCTCAATGAATTAAGA
>PVHY01010452.1:0-21039 GCA_004024945.1 Uropsilus gracilis
AAAGGAAAGGAAAGGAAAGGAAAGGAAAGGAAAGGAAAGGAAAGGAAAGGAAAGGAAAGGAAAGGAAAGGAAAGGAAAGGAAAGGAAAGGAAAGGAAAGGAAAGGAAAGGAAAGGAAAGGAAAGGAAAGGAAAGGAAAGGAAAGGAAAGGAAAGGAAAGGAAAGGAAAGGAAAGGAAAGGAAAGGAAAGGAAAGGAAAAGAGAAAAGAAGAAAAGAGGGAAATGCCTCCCCAAAAATCAAGACATGAAGTTTCATCATTTAGATTTCTTATTTTATACTGACTGCAGATCTTTTTTATTTATTTAACCACAAATTCTAGTAATATATCATTTTGAACTGTCTTTGTAACTGTCCCCATACCAAACTTACTATTCCGATGCTGATTCACAGCATTATATCACTGAAGGACTATTTGCTCACATCCTTAACTGTGAGTACCATGTGTGTGAATGCCCAGGCAAACAACAGGACTGCCACCTGCTGACAGAGACTGAAAGATGCTATTAAGACAACACAGGTTCATATTGTTAAAAGAGGAAAAACTGATTCTCAAATTAATGGAGAACTGATCTTTGAAAAGAGGGACAACCATCCAATAAATTTCAAATACTCTGGATACCCTGGTGCTGCCAACTCACGATTTCTTTCGGCTTTTTGATACACTATGATACAATCAATGTAAAAGATGCATTTCTGTCACCATTCATCTAAGCAGATTAGAGTAGCAAATTCTTTACTAGGACTTCCTTGTTTACATCTTAAGGTTCTCTTCTCCACTTATTCTCAACACTATCAGAGTAAATTTTAAATCAAAGCAGAACTTATCATTCCCTAGATTAAATAATGGGATGATTTTCTCTTACACTCTGAATAAAACTGTTGGATTATCTGCACTGATGAAGGCAAGTGCTTCAATTCTCAGAGGGCATGAAATTTGTTTTGGCCATTATTATTTCTCTAGTGCTTTCCACTTGGTTATGACCCAATATCTGATGAATGGGATGCATGAATCTGACCCAAGTTCTCTTCCTTTCATCTCATGCCAGTCTCCCTCTTATACATCATGCTTTTGCATTTCTTGTTATTCTCTCAAAACTCCATGTTATAAAGCCTTTAAAACTATTAACCCTACTTCATGAAATGATTTTATACAAATGCTGAAAGAGATTGGCTCCTTCTCTTTCTTCAGATCTCCACTAGAAGGACAAGCCTCAAAAGCTGCTGCACCCAGTTTATAGAAATCCCCTCCCTCAACATAATTGAGCACAACAGAATTCATTAATTTCACCTTATAATTATTACCTTACTGTTTCCTTCTATATTTCTTAAGTTCCAGAAGGGCACAAACCATGCACTCTGACACGAAAGGTATACCTAGTGCCAATCCCAGGATCAAACACATATTAAAGGCTAAAAGAAACACCAAGAGACTCTAATATTTTACTGTTTTGGAAATAATCTTTGTGTATTAGCCTCGCTGTGTGTTACAAAGCTTTACCCCAAATTATCACTTTGCTTTTGTTAATGTACTTTTTAACATACACAAAGTTAATTCTTTAAAATTCGTGCTATGGCAACAAAGATTCTCTCCTAATACATACTGTTATTTATTTATAGTTCCTTCTAGCATGTGTGTGTGTGAAGCAGCTCTTTAATTGGAAATCAATTTGATAAAACTTATACAGCTGCTTCCCAAGTGAGTACTCATTATCTTAAACATGTATCATATACTTGAAACTATATTATTTCTGGGTTCTATTGTTTTAATGGTTTGTTTATGAACTGTTTTGCCAGTATCATACATTTTAATCACACTGAACGTAAATACATACATCATGGACTGCTAAGCAATCATACCTGAATATTGTTCTTTTTAAAAATAAGTTGCAACATCATTTGGGCATTTTTCAAGGGCACTTAGGAAGTTAGATCAGATTTACAGATTTGGGGGAAAGTGGTATCCTTTTTTTAATGTTCCCATTAACAATGTAATAAAAATTTAGCCCTACCTTTTTCTATTACCATTATTATTATTTACCCTGATTTTTATAATTTAATTGCCATGCTTAACAAGTCAGAGTAATGTGAAATACATGAACACACCTATCTCTGACCTCTTCCTAACTTCAGCTGGACACAGCAAGTTTGTCACAGTAAGCATGAGACTATTAGCTTGAAGTATGTTTATAACATACATTCATTGTGCTATTATTTATTTAAATCATGCTATAAAAGTATAATTCGATTATTATTTTGAGCTTATCTTGGCTAATTTTTAATAAGAACATTTTTAACATTTTAGCTAATGTTTTTGAAACAATAATCAAATACCACAAGTTTCTTTTCTTTTTACCTGTTAGAAATTATAACTGTGTATGATACCCTGATTCATACTGGCATTCCTAGAATAAACTCCATTTGACCAGCACATTATTTTTCTTTTCATAATGACCATTTTACCTATTATTTATATTTTCTAAACCTAAACTAAGTAAAACTGGTCTGAGGATTTAACTTGTTTTTTAACATCAGATTTTAGTAACCAGTAGTCACACCACAAAAAAAAAAAGGAATTGTTCCTCTTTGTGTCGGCTCAAGATTTACATTTCTTTGCTCATATTTCAACTTACTTAACTAATATTTCTTGACTACCCATTGTGTATTTGCTAGACACTAGCAATATAAAGATAAGGAAACATTATCTGTGATGCAAAAAATTAAGTGAATAATGAAGAAATATTCATTTAAGTATACAACAGTATACTGGTTCTACTACCTATATATATGTAAACAGCAGCTAGAAAGACTGACTCAAAAAGAGTACAGTTTGAACACTTGAAGAGTATAACATGGATGCAGCCGCAAATTGATTGAGAATGATGGTAAAGGCAAGTTATTTTTTAAAAAAATGAGACATTACATAACATTTAGCTACACTATCCACTGAATATCCACCTGCTACATACAAATACTTGATCAATTGATTAAACTCAATCTTATATTTAAATAAAATTTAAAATTTCTTAGTCACAGCAGTCACATTTCAACTGCCCAACAGTCACAGGTGAGTAGTGGTTACCATATTTGAAAGAACAGATACAGAATACTTCTATCATCACAGAAAGTTATATCAGACAACTCTGGCATGGAAGTATTTTATCTTTTAAAGGGAAATAAATATAGAAATAGTGAATGTTTACACAATTAAAAACTGGTAAAAGAAACATACCAAAACTTATTACTTAATATTGGCTTTTTGCTAACCTATTTCTTAATTTTACTATAATAAACTACAATGGAATTCTGATGTAATAAAGCCATGTTTTTAAAAGACAAGAATTTTTCCCTTTAAAAATAAAGTATCCTCATTGCATATAAAATTTGCCAATTTTTACATAAGGAAAAATTGTGGAAAGAGCTATAAATTTAGAAGCATTCTTTAAAAGCTGCTGTTTTGCTGTTTTTGAATCATTTTTCAACTCCTCATATTTCATTTTAAAGGGAGCTGCTCAGAAAAGGTACTAATGCAATTCTAAGACTCCCCCACCATCCAAATGTGAGAGTTACCTGAGATCTCTGACCACTAATAGAGAACTACAGTTTTCAACTTATTTTAATTCAAAGTAAGATGAACACTTCATTTATGTTTTTTTAATGCAAGATTTAAGAGAAAAAAAAAACCTGCAAAATCATCAGCAAAGACAGTGGTTAGCGCAAGTCTGAGTTTCCACTCTGGAAAATAAGTGACCATGTGGACTATCATTTTTTTCTCTCTGTGCCTCCATGGCAGCAAATGACTTTTACCACATATAATTTACAGCAAGGTAACAGCTTCCCCGGGAACCATAAGGTAAACGACCGTTACTGCTGCTAAGGACCTAGTAAGCATGCCTAAAATGAATTAACTGCTTACTTTCTCTTATTAATGTACTTAAATCAAGCAACAGCTATTTAATCGCATTCTCCTTTTGTCACCTGTGCCTCTTATGAATAAACCAAGAGATGGGTAACAAACCAAAAAAATTCTACACCCCTCTAGCAACAAAATGAGTTCATAAAAACCAGAGAACCAGAGCCACCAAGCTACATACATAGTGGTCGAAGTCATCTCATAAAGAATAAACCCAAATTGAAATCAATAAAGCACTTAAATACCAAAGAAGAAATTCCCTCCCACTGGCTTAGTAGAACATATCAATTTAGCAAGATTAAGATACTGATTAATCAGGAAAAGGGGGGACAATCAACAAATCATAACAACTGAAGAAACAATCACTCACCTCTCTCAACATACTGTTCTCTTTTTCCTTCTGCTCCAAAAGGCTTTCTAGGTGGTGGACATGCATCTCTGCCTCTGCCAGTCGTCTTGTTCTCTCATGGTCTTCCTCAGTAGCTTTAGCAGAAAGTCCTTTGCTCTGCAACATCTCTAGAAGTTTCTTAATGGATTCATCCCTTGCATTTAGGGTTTGCTTCTGAGTCTCAATACGAAGCTCCATTTCCTCCAGAGTCTTTCGAAGGAGAAACAGCTCTTTGGCCTGCCGCTCATGCTCAGCATGTAGCCTCTGGAAGTTCTCCTCTGTCAGCTCTGCTACACAAGGCTCCCCAGTCCTTGTGCTACTATCCTGCTGAAATAGCTGGTTCAGATCCCTCTGGATCCGCAATTCATCTTGGAGAGCCTGGATTGTCATTTGCATGTGCTAGAATCAAGACAGAAAAGAAAACCTCAAATCAGCTTTCCTCCTCAAAGTTCAGCACTTTATACAAAGTATCTAAAAGGATATGACATCACACAAGAGGTTGAGGAGATGAAGAAAGCAATTACCAGTACTCAGAACCCTGTACTAAGTGAATTAGGGTACACATTATTGTTTTACATTGTCTTAAAAGATGACTGAAATAATCTGTAAAATCTAAGTAACTTAAATTGTATTCAGTCTCAAGAGGAAACAAAATAAGCATGGCAGCTTCTCACTTTGCATAAACCCTGACAAAATAAAGACATGTCAAAATTAACAGAAGGTAATATAAAGAAATGGAAAGAGAAGGGGGGAAGCTAGAAAAAAGCTACAGGAATATAAGCAGTCATACAAAAAAATTCACCAGATATTACAAAGGATATCAAACACAAAATAATTTCTAAGAATTTCACAATTAAATCTATATATTAGATAATAAAGAGTGATATTTAGCTAGTGGTCTCCACATACAGGGTTATGACAGGCACTTTTTTGTGTCAATTTATTTAATGCTTTCTATGATAAGTACTATTTTTATTTCAATGATGATGATACTAGGCTGAGAGATTTTACTAATTTGCCCAAGTTGACACAGTAAACAAGAGCTACCATTCAAATCAAAGTAATTTTTCCAGCTTACTAAAATTAGCATTACCCAAAAGTGGTAATGCAATTGAAAGCTTAAAAAAAAAAAAAAGAAAAAAAAAGTGAGTTTATATACAGGAGAGGATAACAACAATAGGTGAATAATCAGACGAGCTCAGGCATGTTCAGGGTGATATGGCTGTAGACTAGGTGAATAATCAAATGAAGATGTTGATGCAGATAGACCACAATGTTTGAGAGAGGATATCTTTAACCTATGTACCTAAGGAAGATAAATGAACTTCTTGTGTGTGTATGAACTTTAGCACATTATACAAAGAATCTAAAAGGATATGACATCAACATTTTATTTTAGAAATGAAGAAGCAACAATAAAAGATGACCCTTAATGTTCAAGGTATTCAAGGCATGCTGATGTGTCTGAGTGGGAAGAACACAAAACCACAATCAGAAGATGTCAGTTACAGTGCCAGCAATCACACTAACTTGTGATTTGGGACACACTGCCATCTTGCTGGGTTTCAGATTTCTCCAAGTTAAAATGAGGACATAAACACCTGTACCATCTTTACACAGATTAAGATATCATTAAATCTTTTGCATACATTTTAAAATATACATCTGTGTAAAACTTTTGGCAGGTTGTAAAAACATCTACATACAAAAACACTGATCATTTGTATTAGCAACAAAATCAAAAACAAGCTAAATGGATATAGATGTCCACACAATTTACTATTATGCATCAATAAAAATTAATAATGTATATTTTAATCTACTGATAAAAATAATGGTCATAATAAATTGTTTTAAGTGTAAAACAACAGACTATATAATAGCAAGTATAGAGTGATCTCAATTGTGATTTTTAAAAGGATGTACAGGCGGAAAAAATTGCCCGAAAGGACATAAACAATCACAATGGTTTTCTCTCATTGTGGACAGAGTTTACAATTCTCTAATTTCCTATAAAACTAAGTTTCAGACAATAAGCACATTAATTCTTTTGTAATAAAAACACTTGTACGTAAAAATAAGAAAAATAGATTTCAGACATTTCTGTACTTGGATACTGTTTAATTGGCTGCAATTTTATTTTTTAAAAAAAGGGAGGGGAAGAAACAGTAAATATTCACTATTAATTGCAATATAAAAAAATAGGTCTGGAAAGTTACAAAAAGACTACATAAGTAATAGCTATCTTTATAGAAAAAAAAATTGAAGTGGATGAGGGAAAACTTGTGAGACTTTACTAAACTTTTTAGTAACAGTTTCATTGAGATATTCATATTATACTGTTCACCTGTTTAAACTGTACAATAAAGTGGCTTTCAGCACATTAAAAATTGCACTCACTCACTACTATCTCATTCTAGAATACTTTATCACCCCTAAGAAAATCCTATCTATCAGCAGTTCACATCTTCTCGCCTCCTAATCCTCCCTTCAGATATGAACTGTATGAATGTTTTATACACCAAAATTTAAATTTGTAAAAATTTATAAATTTATAAAAATGCCTGTTATTGTCCATTCTTAAAAAGGAAGGAAATAGTGACACATGTTACATGTATGAACGAACCATAAGAATTTCATCCTAAATGAGATAGCGACTCCAAATATAAATATTACTTGATTCCATTTATATGAGGTATCAAGTGTAGTGAAATTTATGGAGACAGAGTAGAATAGAGGTTGCCAGTGGCTGGGAGAAGGTGAAACTGGGTAGTTAATGTTTAATGGTTATAGAAATTCAGTTCAACAGGATGAAATAAGCTCTGGAGGAGGGTAGTGATGGTGGCACAAACAACATGAATGTCCTTTATGTCACTGAACTATATACCTGAAAAATGATTTAAGACTGTAAATGTTATGTTATATGTAATTTACAATTTTTTAATTAGAAGGAAAAATGTCTGAAGTAGAATTTTATTCTAGATATTAAATAATTTACTTTTAACTATTGAAGAACATTTAGTTTGATTCTTGTTTTTCACTACTGCAATAGGCACCTTCACCTCTTTATCTTTGCATACGCATCTAAATTTTTCTTGAGGATACAATATCAAAGTTAGAATTGTTTAAATAGAGGACAGAGCTCTAATTCCAATATATTTTACAAATTATCTATAAAAGAGTCTGTGGAGCTCTAGACTTCTAACAAATAATGTCTGGGAATGATCATTTCCCGCTTATTTTGATAACTTTGGGTATTTTTATTCTTTTCTTCTTGTTTTGGTATTTCTTTAATAATAAGTGAAGTTAACTATCTACTAGCACTTTGATTCCTTTCTTTATGACTCATCGGTTCTTATTCCAACACTGTTCTTTATGCATTTTATTATTGGGACATGTAACTTTTTCTAATCCATTTTAAGAGTTTTAATAGTAGGGAAAAAACATTTATCTGCTATGTATATTACAAATGCACATATACCAAAAAAAAGTTTCCAAGTCTCTCACTTTTCCTTTTAAAAAGATTATGGTGATTTTCCAAAAGGAATTTTGCTTTTAATAGGAAGATACCAGTCTAAAAGTTTCTGATTCTAGTTATCACAGTTAGCAAGAATGTTCAGTTCCCTGCAGTCTTGCAAATTTCTCTAAAAACACTTTTTTCTTACCAAGAATAAACTTACAACATATGGCATTCAACTGACATCACTCTGAAAAGATTCTAAATAGTGATTAAGAGTTCAAAATCCTTAATAAAAAATATCAAAATATTGTCTGGAGGCTATAGTTAACTGGAGGCTTTTTTAACTCTGAAAGTCAAAAAGTCCAGGTAATTCCTGAGTGAATTTATCCCAAAGAGAAATATCAGAAGTTGAATTCACTGATGAAACTGATTTCTAAGTATAGTTAGTCCTGAACATGCATTAGCAATTCATTCAAGTCAGGAGAGATGGATTTTTTTTCTTTTTTTTTTAATAAGATTATAAAATTTATTCCAGTTGACAATTTAGGCCATAGACATGTACATAAAAATTCCATAAAAGGGATCAGTATGTGGGGGGGTGAGGAGGGATGGAGATGGGAGGGAGTGGTCAGGGAGGGAAGGTGGTGGGTGATCCCCAGGGACTACAAAGAGGTGAGACACATATATAAAAAAATAAATTAATTAAGAAAAAAAAGGAATCAGTACAATTTCTGCCTGGGGAGAAGCAGCTCTCCTGCCTGCCTGGCACTATGCAGATGGCTCTCTTTTTCTTTCTCCATTCCCTAATAACCCTGTCTTTTTTTTTTTAATTTAATTTAATTTTTTTTAATTTGCCTATATATGTATATTTGTATTTATATTACATTATTCCATTATTGTGTTACCCTGGGGCTTTCCCACTTCACTAACACATGTTCACCATCCTGATCTTTTGTGCTCTTTACCTCCCTCGCCTTCTTCCCCCTCCTTATTCATTTGTTTATTTTTCCCTATAGCCATCATATAAGTGAGACCATCCTGTATTTCTCTTTTTCTTTTTTACTTATTTCTGCTAATATGAGTCCTTCTAGTTCCATCCATGTTGCTGCTAAATACATGTGTTTGTCCTCCTTGATTGATGCGTAGTATTCCATCGTGTATATGTACCGCATTTTTTCAGCAAATCATCTGTTTTGGGGCATTTGGTTTGTTTCCAAATCTTGGCAATTGTAAACAGAGCTACAGTGAACATGCACGTACAGGTGTCCTTTTGAATTAATGTTTTCATGTCCTCTGGGTAGATTCCTAGTAGTGGGATTGCTGGGTCGAATGGTTAAGTCCACTTTCAATTGTTTGAGGCTCCTCCACACAGTCTTCCATAGTGGCTGGACCAGTTTGCACTCCCACTAGCAGTGTAAGAGAGTTCCTTTTTCTCCACATCCACGCCAACATTTGTTGTTGTCTGTTTCATTTATATGGGCCATTCTTACTGGTGTAAGATGGTATCTCAGTGTGGTTTTAATTTGCATTTCCCTGATTATTAGTGATGTGGAGCATTTTTTCATATGTCTATTCGCCATTTGTATCTCCTCTTTGGTGACATGTCTTTTTAGTTCTTCTCCCCAGTTTTTGAGTGGGTTTTTTGCTTTGTTTTTGTTGGGCTGTAGGAGCTCTTTGTGGATCTTTGTTATCAGACCCTTGCCACTAGTCTGGAGGGCAAAAATTTTAGGAGAGATGGATATTGACTACAGCTAATGGTCTCCTATATGTCAGTCACTATGAAATGTAGTGTGGCAATTACTATTTAAGTAAACAAAGGAAATACAACTACTGTGAAAAAAACATAGAGAAGCCTCATTAAGTGAGGCTGGGAGGCTAGAAGATGGTTCTCACGTCTGTGCCTGCAGTACACACACAGAAGCCAAGGGCAAGGAGACAAGCCTGGATGGAAGTGATGCGGTTCTGCTGCTAGGATGGAAGAGGAGGAACTCGTTCCTGCCCAGGAACAGCTCAGCCAATGCAACAGTGCCATAGCCCTGTAAATGAAAAGCCACTGCACCTCGAACTTACATTTTCCCCCAATTAATTCCTTTAAAAAAGTCCCTCTAAAATCTACAGGAGAACATCTCTTCTTTCTTTCTAGGGAAGTGTGCTGTGTTTCACCATGGACCACATTTTCCAAATTGCTTTTTGTTGTTGTTGTTTTTCAATAAACCCATTTTGTGAATGAAATAACTGACAGCTTATTTGTTTGAAGCCAACACTATTAATATGCCCCCTTCTTCAGCTCTGCCCACACCCACTTTACTGTGATGTTGTGGGTGTGTAATATAAAACAAGGGGATTACAATTAATACTGTGCTATATATTAGTCGCTAAGAATAGATCTTAATCTCATTATATGAAATAAAAATTTCCTAACTATATGGTAACAGGTGTTAATTAGACTTACTGTGATCATTTCACAAAACACACAAATATCAAAATCATGCCATATACCTAAACCTACATAATGTTCTATGTTAGTAATTGCTAAAGAAAAAGAACTGTTTATCCTTAAGAAAAAAATTTCTGCAAGAAAAATCTTTCCTGAATTATCTGTATTATAAACACACAGACACCATGTAGAGATCACACAAACACCACCAAATTGGATATCTAAATCTAGATACAATATCATAAAATATAGTACATGTTTAAAAATTAGAGGGAAAGGGGGGAAAATAAAATATTTTTCAACAAAAGAAAATTACCTGATCAAGGAAGGAAACTCAGTTTTTAAGCAAATAAATCCACAAGAAAGAAATTAACTGAAATAACTATACTACATATACATATGATTAAGAACAGAATTGTAGCGTCAACATTTTGGGGTAAAAAATCTGATTCCACTACTTACTATGAGAACTCAGTCATGTTATTTAACCTCTAAGCCTAAAGTCATCTCACCTATAAAATGGGAACAATAATTGCTGCTATCTAGTAAGACTCTTGAGGACTAGGATAATTGGGGGATGAGGGAGAACCACAGAAGCAGCATCTAGGCAGCCCATTTTTTATGAAGTTAGCTTACTCCAAAGTTCTTTACTTTTGAAATCTGAATTTTTCACTGTTAAGAATACCCAATACTTCAGATCCAGCAATTTTTTTAGTGAATTCACAACATGCACTTTCTATTGCTATTTTATTATACAATTCCCCCCCAAACATCTGCCATCAATTCCTCTTTGTCAAGTGCTTTCTTATCCTACCTATTCTACCTTGTTATCTCTCTATTATGATAAATTTTAAAATACAGGATAGTATAGAAACAATCTTCTCTTCACACTTCTACTGCATCTACATTTTATTCTTTATTATGTTACTCTCTACTCATATGGCCTTAACTTGGCTTGAATTGGTTTCCAAGTGAAAACCGATCATTTATTTACCCGACACCATTCAGTCACCATCTTGGTAATAACCAGTTGGGTCCAGCTGTACAACTACCTCTCTCCCATCTTACTTCTTGCAAAAGAACACAAAGCCTGTTGCAAACATCATATACCATTAGTATATTTACCTGATGGTTACAAAGCTACACCAACCCAGATGCTATAGCCTACAACAAACACACCCAAGCTCTATGCTTTAGCCTACTAAGACCATCATCGTGTATGCAGTCTTTCATTGACCAAAATATTAAGTGACACATCACTATTCATTAACATCAGTTCCTATTTAGTGCTCAAAACTGTCTAAAGACTCCTAGAAGCAATTCAAAAGCACACAATTTTGAAAACACATAAAAAGATAATTAAAATGTCTTTAAAATACAACCTATCTTATCTGCCATTAAATATTTTTACTAACAAATGCTATTATTTAATGGAACCAATGAAAATTATTCAAGCATGTAAATTCCATAATAGTAGTTGAAAAGGGTACCACATGTCCAAGAGCCATCCCTGTACCACCAGTATGGAGACCTTGTACTGAGCTCCTTTCTCAGTGCTTAAAGTCCCAAGCTAAAGCCGAAGCTGCCACCCTGGTGCACATGCAGAGTGGTGAACACCTTGCTAGTGTTCTTCATCACCAGAGGAATAATTTAGCATATGATTGTAGAACTTCCAAGCATTGACCCTAAATAACTGAAAAACATGGGCAACATAAACCAGTAGCTTTCCTGTCCTACAGAGTCAATGGAATGTATTACGGAGGGATTCACATCCAGCCTCCTGTTTATAAGGTTTAGGTTTCATGATCCTAGACAAATCCAGTGCATCAAATATTACAAATTCAAAGACTTCACCAGATCATTTTGTCTGTTAAGATTTTTCATGGCAAGAGTATTATTATTTATCAGACCGAGATGCCCAGGTTATCTGATGGAAAATGTTCCTTTTGAAAAGAAATCAGTAGACACTGGATTTGCTTCTAATAATAAGGTTTTAAATCTCTGGTATGAAATATGGACAAGGATGAAAAGCAGCAGAAAAGAAGTATCTAGTGAGACTGAAGAAAGAACATTCAAGCTTGGGTTAGGTGGTCTTCTTGGTGTCAGAGAGAAAAGCTTATCTCAGTATTTTCCCTAATGACCTTGGCTGATGTCAAGTGACATTTTCTCCTTAGTTTTTCCTTTCTTAAAAAAAATATAATTCATTTCTACTGAATGATCTCACTTACATGTGGGATATAGAGAAAACAAACAAAGGACAAGAAAATGTTAACATTAACAAACTGATAACAGAACTAAAGCATACAGTAAAGGAGAGGAAAGGAGGGAGGGCAAAATCAGGGGAGGGAAAAGTACAAATGACCAGGGTGACAGATCATGGGTGACAAGAAGGTGGGAGGACTTGAGGATATACTAAGAGAGAGAAAAATGAATTAATTTCCAAAATTATTTGGAATCTAAGAAAAAAATATACTTCATTTCTAATATAACATTGAATGAGGTGATTATTTTAAACCGTCTCTTAACAATTTTTAGAGATTATAATTGTGATTTTCAGAAATATCAAATGAGGAAGTGAGCTTCCCTCAGTTAAGAACCCTGGACAGGCCGGGCACAGTGACTCGTGCCTGTAAGCTTCAGCCTATGAAGCAGCCGGGGCTAGGGATCATGGTTCGAGTTCCGCCTGGGGCCTGTAGCGAGATGTAGTTCCAAAAAAACAGCTGGGCATGGTGGCGTGCGCCTGTAATCCCAGCTACCTGGGAAGCTGAGGCTGGGGATTGCTTGAGTCTGTGGTACCCCAGGCAACAAGAGCCTGCGGTTTCATGGGACCTAGTCTCAAAAAAAAAAAAAAAAAAAAAAGAACCCTGGACAGCTGCTCAGTTTCAAATCTGGTGCTTTGTCTTTAAACAGTGTCTGATAGCACGTTACTTCAGACATGTGTGTAAAACATTGTTTCCTCAAAAATAAGATGTATGAAAAGAACAGAAATAATGTTTCTTACTTAGAAAAAGTACTAGTACCTATTTTATTACATCCTAAATGAAAAAGGAGCTAGAACACCAAATCTGCAAGACTATAAAATCTCTGTCCCCACAGAGTTTTAGAACATAAGTATTATGATATTTGTGCCATAGTTTCAAGCTAAATGTCCCTAAGAATTTTCACTTACAACTGAAAGGCAATAGCTCAAGAGACTAAATCTAAGAAAACAGAGGATAATAACAAAGAGAAACAACTAGACACAATGACAACACTGTAATAGAGATATGTCTATTAAAAAAGGAAGATATCATGCTCCCTACTACCTAGTGAGGGGTAGAAATGACTGACCAGGTGAAGTTATAGAACATGGAAGACAGGTGAGCTCAAGGGAAAAATAAGAGAAGACAAATGGAGGAAAGAGAGGCAAGCTGAGAAGGGCTTGCTTGCGTCAGGGACTTGGGGAGCCTGGAAAATACACATGGAGGAGAGACACTTGGCAAAACTGATAATGGCAATTGCTACCCTGATTTGTTCTTTGATTTTGCTCATTTTGTCTCAGACTTGCCTGGCCCTTTCTGCCACTTTCCTATGCTTGCCAGCCAGAAGGTACCTTAGATTTATGGCCTTAGCCGCAGCCTTAGCCTCCATAGTCCTACTTCAGGTCAACCCCATCAATGGGCATTTACACACAAGGGGATGGCTAACTTTGGGTGTTTTGTTGAGAAACTACTACCTTTTCTTGCTTTCTCTATACACACTAATACAATTGAAGCTTTTCTGTAGTAAAAGTATGCTTTCTCTGTGCATGCACAGACAAACAAACCCCTCTAGAGCACAAAGTTTGAGAGTTCCAGAGACCCCTGCCTGCACACTAAGAACATGAAAATTAATTATAAGTGAAAATTAAAGAACATGGAAGAAGGATAATAAAAGAAAGCTTTAGAGGTACTAATTTCAAAGAGAAAAGGCTGGAGAGTTTTCTGATACCTTTTTAGCATTTTCTTTCATAGAAGCATATCAAAAAGAAGGATTATATAAAACATTTAGTAGCAGAGAAAGTCTGAAAAATGGTGAATGTTAAAGAAATGAGTTAATTAAAACCTAGAATAGTGTTTCCTTTTCTCACTTAATTGCTTAAAAAGGCAATTTTAAATCCTTGGTCTTTTATTACAGACACACTATTTAAAAAAAGCATATAGACATATTTTAATAAGCATGTAGACACATTTTAAATAAGGGGATATTAGGCACACAGACTGAAATATTATATCACCTCAACGTTGTAATATTTAAAACTCAATATGCTAGCAATTTTAAATCCATTATCTTGTTTATTAATAAAACAGATTTTACAACATTCAAATACACTGAGGAGAGGTCATAAGAAGTGCTAAAAGGCACTGTTAAATAAGATAAATACGCAAATATAAAGATGGTCAAGTTTCTTACTATAGAGAAAGGTAATTAGAAATATGGGGGGAGAAATAGAATATATATCCTGTGTTGGCAGATTAGAATTAAAAAAGCATGAGCATGAATTCATGATTTAATAGACATTGTGTGTACATTATGTATAAATATGTATGTGTGTTCTAAACAGACAACACAACTCTGCTCATTGAGAAGAACTGAAGACAGTAAAATATCAAGGGCAATGAACACAACTGAAATTCAGATCTTAGCTTTTAAATATTTTCCACTGGAAGGAACCAAAATTCTTTAAAGAAATATCTAATTTCAAACTGAGATGTGGCAATTATAAATTAATTCTAGAACCTTCTGTTTGGCCAGAAAGAAAAGTGCTCTAATAGTGGGATCATATCAAATAGACATAGGAGCAAGCATGAATGAGGCCCAACTAGTCAATTCTAGGACACCCGAGTTTCAAAAAAATGAGGGTTACACACAACCTACTGAAAAAACAGGAATCTGTTAGGTCTATACAATCTGTGATTTTGTGATTTGTAATTTGTAATAAAAAATATATATTTGGGTTTTCTGGTACACAGCTCCCAAAACCCTTGGAATTTCCTAATAGCCACTGAAGTGTCTTGTTATTCTAGTGAGGTGATTTTTTGGGAAGCATTTAATGGGGTTAAGAGAACTAACCTTGTGATTTAGAAAACTGGAATTTTCAGTTCCACTCACCTCCTACTCAATCCATAGGGGAAGGTGAATGGAGGCTGAATCAACTACCAATGGAATAACTTACTCATCAGTCCCATGTATCTAAGGAACTCTTTAAAATCTAAAAGGACAGGTTTCTGAGTACTTCCAGGTTGGCAGCCAGGCAGAGGTGTTGGAAAAGAGGCATATCTGGAGAGAGTATGGAAATTTCAAACTTCTACCCCACACCATACCCTTTCTCTTCCATCTGGCTGTTACTACATTTTACCCTTTTGTAATAAACCAGTAATATATTTGTCTGACTCTTCTATGGGTCACTCTATCAAATTAATCAAACCCAAGGAGGGGATTGTAGAAGCCTGTAGGACTGCACTCTTAACTTTCAACTTGTGAGGAAACACACAAACATGCATAGAGGCTCAAACACACACACTGGAAACTGGATCCAGGTCACATTTTCTGTTATTTTCTATTACAAAGCAGCAAATATATCATGTAAAACATGCCAGAAGAATATAAATTGACATTTTAAAAAAACTCACATAATCCCTTTGATTCTCTTTAATGACCAGGTTCAACTAATAGAAAATGATTGCTAGTCAATTCAAACAGTCTGTATAAAGAAAGATGGCCATAATAGTAGTACTAATGACAAAAACCTGAAAAATCTTTAAAATCTAACAGAAGGATGCTAATAAACAAATGACAAAATTCAAGCATTCATTTTATAGTAGAAATATTCATTTCATATTAAATATTTTTTTCGCCCCCACTTTCCCTCATATTAAATTTTTAAAAATATAAAATGTATGTGTTTGCACAAACACATAGACAAGGCCAGGGATGGTGGCTCATGCCTGTAAGCAGCAGCCTAGGAAGCCACGGCGGGGACTAGGGATCACAATTCGAGTCCTGCCAGGGGCACATAGCGAGACCTAGTCCCAAAAAAATAGCTGGGCATGGTGGTGCGCACCTGAAATCCCAGCTACCTAGGAAGCTGAGGCTGGGGATTGCTTGAGTCTGTGGTACCCCGGGCAACGTGAGCCTGTGGTTCCACAGGCAAAAATAGCAAGACCCAGTCTCAAAAAACAAACAAACACATAGACATATATCTAAGCATTCCCAATTGGGTATGATAACAAATAGAATTAAAGGAGAGTGGAGTTTTTTTTTTCCTCCATACACATGTACTTATTCTTACAATGTTTTGGTGTATGTACTTATTATTTTGCGATCAAAAATATGTTATAAAAATGACTGTACAAACTACAGCATTATCTATTCTACATTTTGAAAGAAGCAGCATTGCTAAACCCATCTACCTCCAGAAGACAATGTAATTGTGCTTTACAATAAACTTCTTAAAATATACTTCTTAAAGAGTACATAGATCAATATTCTTAACAGTATGAAATCTGATTATAATTCCTTTCCACGAATTCCGATGTCAGGAGTAAAATTAGTTTCCCATCAAGAAATGTTGAGTTCAACAACATGAACATTTAACAGACTAAATATTTACTATAATTAGCAGACTAAAATGAAAAAAATGAGTGACCCTTCAAACATACACTAATAAAGAACTCTGAAGTTAGCAAGCACTTATCTTTGTTAAGCACTTGTCTTTGATGTATATGTAAAATATGCCTGCTATGGAAATTCTTATCTTATACAGTGTCATTCAGCTTCTATTCAAGCTCAAAGTTAACATAAATATAAAAGTGAGACAGCAAATAATCTGAAACCAATATATAGAAACTTCATTAGGCAATATAAATGTAATCTCTAGAATCAAGAGAAACTCTCACTTAAGCAAGAGTTCACAGACACAGTAACAAAGAAACTGTACAACCATCTCATGATCTGGCAAAGCACTAAGAGTTTTTGCTTATCACTTAGCAATTTAGAAGCCACTGTTTGACATATGGAACAAGACAATAATAGGACCTTTGAAATCAAAATGTCAAGCTGACACAACCAGCTATGGCAATTACTCTAAAAAACAATGGCTAAAACGGAACATAGTGAAAACGGTAAACTCCCAAGTATGCATATACAGTCAGCTTGCTCTAAAGCATGTTTTTATATTATGAATTATTTCACATATGATCATCATTGAGAACTATCACTACATCAAATCTCCTCTGGTTCATAAGCAATTCTTCCTATGCAAAGAAACAACAAAGGGCAGCAGTAGACAGCCTTCAACAGGAAAGGAAAATGTCCTTAACTTGGCTGCTACATAAACTGGAATACTTCTAGCTCTATTTTTAGAAAATTAAAGACAGCACCCGCAGTCAACACGCCCTTCCTGCAGGAGCTCACCCCTAAGCACTGGAGGTTCTGCTCTCGGCAAGGCACAAGGCACACTCAAAAGGATCCACTTCTACCAGCACTGCAAGTACTCTATTCAATTATTTTTATGAGTTTTTAATATCTGTTGGAGCAGTCTACAGACACCATGACCTAAATTCCTGGAGCCATCTAAGCAATTTTCAGATATACTACTTAAAATTTCTGTTACTGTTTTGGTTACCCAAGTTGCACATATTTTGAGCAGTCTCCCCAAAATCTGAACTCAGATATTGCAAAATGTTATAGAACTCAACGATATCCATTATGCATGAGTGACTTCTCAAACTGATCTGTCTGAAAATAAACTGTAAAAACAATTTAGGGTTAACAACCAAGTAAAATAAAATTGAAATATCTAAGCATATTAATCCAAAAGAAAATGTTTTACATGAAACCTATGTTTGGATCACTTAGACATATATATCATAGACAATATATATAACATAGTATTTACATATGTGTATATGTAGATATTTCTATAATGGATTATAATAGCAAAAAGGCTTAGTATATGCCAAATTATAAGACAAAATCCCTAAAACAATTCAAAAGGTCAGATGTCACTAAATGGCTTAAAAAGAATGTTAACCACTGAAATTAGTAAGTTTTCATAAAAATGACCAACATTTTCTAAATTCAGAGTGTTAATGAAAGAGACAAACCTCATTCACCTATTCTTTTAAATGAATCAGTTACACAGAAAACATCAATATCAAACTTAAAGGTAGAGCAATTTTAACTTGGATTTAGAATTAGGTATCAAAAAGAAAGGATATAAGACTTTCAAAAAAAATTCTTTTTCAAACTAAAAAAAATTAATTTTCTATTACCTTTAAACAACTGTCATTTAAATTATTTCAAACAACACAGATAAAGTTTTAAGTGCAATTTCAATAGTGTCTTTTAAATTAAGATGATCAAACTTCAAATACATGAAATATATTGCAAATAATTTATGAACAAAAAAAACTCTACAGTCAAAAATTGAAGATAAAACATAGAATTCAAAAAATTTCAAGCTCATATGATTATGATCCCTGAAGCTGGGATTTTCCGAAGTTACTAAATACATAAAACAAATTTAAATGTATGTCTTCAGATGCTTTAAACATAACTAGAGCAAGGTGATTAAAAATAATGCTCCCTATTGGCCAATTTTTTTTAAGATTTCAAGAGCTCACTCTTATTTTGACTGATACAGTAGGTTTAATCTAAAGTCAGTACTTAAAGTATTAGGATTTTTTAAATCCTAATATAGTTCTTTGATCTCTTGTTCTTAATGCCTATCTTGCAATGCATTCATAAGTATTAGAATCAATATAGATGAAGCCTCTAGTTCATGTTACACACTCACCAAATGACCACTATAGTCATCATCATCTTCATAGCAAGCATCATATTAATGGCTGTTTATAATAAATGTCTTAGAGGTAATTTACTGATGTTAAGTCAATAGCATAAAAGTAACCACTTTCAAGTCAACAATTCAGTAACATTTTGCTATATTTACAATGTTGTGGAACTACCCATTACTTAGTTCTAAAGCATTTCCCTCATTCCAAAGTAAAACTTCCCCATTAAGCAATTTCTCCCCACTCTTCTCTCTTCCTTCAATCTCTGGCAACCACCAATTGGTGCCTTATACTTGTAGATTTATCTATTGTAAATATTTCATATATATGGAATCATATCATGTATAATCTATTATATCTGACTTCTTTCATTTAGTATGTTTTGGGGGTATATTTACCTATTTACCTCATTGGATGTATTTGAACCTTTTTTTTTTTTTTTTTTGAGACTAGGTCTCGCTATTTTTGCCTGTGGAACCGCAGGCTCACATTGCCCGGGGTACCACAGACTCAAGCAATCCCTAGCTTCAGCTTCCCAGGTAGCTGGGATTACAGGTGTGCGCCACCACACCCAACTATAATTTTTTGGAACTAGGTCTCGTTATGTGCCCCTGGTGGGACTCGAACCACGATCCCTGGCCCTGGGTGCGACTTCCTAGGCTGCCGCTTACAGGCATGCACCACCATGCCTGGCTGAACTTTTTTTTAATATGCAAATAGTACTCGTGTGTGTATATACCACATTTTGTCTACTCATTCATCCACTGATGGACTGCACTATTTACATCTTTTTATTATTATGAATTATGCTGCTAAAAATAAGCATGTACATATACTTATTTGACTTGTTCCAATTATTGCAGATATGCACAGAAGAGTGAAACTGCAGGGTTGATTGTATGGCAATTCCACATTTAACTTTATTAGGAATGACCAAACTAACATCCACACGGTTGAACCATTTCACATTACCACCAGCAATGTACAAAAGGGTTACAATTTTTCTACAACCTCAGCAAAATTGTTATTTCATTTTTCCCATTACTGTAGTCATACTAGTGGGTGTATAATAGTGCCACCTTATTAAGGTTTTGATTATATAATTCTCTAATGAATGTAACTGAGCATCTTTCCATGTGCTTGCATCATAATCTTTCAAGTAGCCTTTAAGTAACCTTTTAAGTAAGTAGCCCTGTGAAAAAAATCCCCATGTTATGAGTCCTGCTTCCCCAATATAAAAGTGAAAACTCAAATTCCCATATTCCCTTAAAGCGACACTCTAGCATGTGACCAATCAGATGTGTGCATATAAGAGTGAAATGAACCTCATCAACAAGAAAAAGGTCTTACTTCCATTTTCATTGGTGCAGATACTGGTAGATGAATTCATGTTTCAGAGATGGGAACAATAGCAGTATCCCAGTGATTACAGAGTCAATTTTTGGCTGATGTATGGCCTCAAAATGTCAGCTGAAGTATTTCCTCTAGAGTTCAATGACTCAATGACAATGGTTTCCTCATGAGTATAATGTAGAAGCTAAGTTTCAAACTTAATTCTTTGGCCCTACCAGCAACACTGTAAGTTACACAGTATCCATTTGATAAACACCTTTTCTGTTGAATCACTATTTTGTGAAAAGCATTCAATTTATTACAACCTAACTATAAATAGAAAACTTTAAATCAACCTCAAGTAGTTAGACAAAGGAAAAGTTAGTACAATCTAAAAAAAAAAAATTTAACACTTAGAAGTTTACCAAAACAAACCAAAAAATTGAATCACCTTTTAAGAGAGTGAAAAAACAGTCACTACAAATTTAATGTCGTTATTACATAATTGTCATGGATACAGGAGAGTAGATGGAAATTTAAACAAGATGACCTTTTACATTTTAACCCTGTACTTCTCCAAATTTTCTAAACTAAATTCTTAACAACTTAAAGTCCCTATCCTAAATGCTTTATTTATTATAAACAAATTTAATCCTCAGTTCTCTCCCAACAGGTATTATTTTTTTCTTTTTTTTA
>PVHY01010452.1:21139-51848 GCA_004024945.1 Uropsilus gracilis
TTTGCATATATATGTATATTTATATTTATATTACTTTAGTCCATTATTGTGTACCCCAGGGCTTTCCCACTTCACTAACATTTGTTAACTATCCTTATCTTTTGTGTTCTTCACCTCCCTCACCTTCTTCCCCCTCCTCCTTTCTCGCTCCATGGTTCAGTCCCATTGGTTGTTTTCATTTTTTCTTATTTGTTTGTTTTTCCCTATATCCATCATATAAGTGAGACCATCCTGTACTTCTCTTTTTCTTTTTGACTTATTTCTGCTAATATGAGTCTTTCTAGTTCCATCCAGGTTGCTGCAAATGACATGTATTTGTCCTCCTTGATGGATGCATAGTATTCCATTGCGTATATGTCCCACATTTTTTTAAGCCAATCATCTGTTTTGGGGCATTTGGTTTGTTTCCAATTCTTTGCAACTGTAAACAGCGGCTGCAATGAACATGTGCATACAGGTTTCCTTTTGGATTAAAGTTTTCATGTCCTCTGGGTAGATTCCTTGTAGTGGGATTGCTGGGTCGAATGGTAAGTCCACTTTCAATTGTTTGAGGCTCCTCCACACAGTCTTCCATAGTGGCTGGACCAGTTTGCATTCCCACCAGCAGTGTAAGAGAGTTCCTTTTTCTCCACATCCGTGCCCACATTTTCAACAGGTATTTTTTTTTCATTTCACAAAAGGAAAATAAGATAGAAGAGAAATATAAACTGCCCTGGGTCATTTGGGTAATAAGCAACAGAATTACCCAGTTATCTGATTCCATAGTTTGTGCTTTTACTACTATATTGACTTTTCCAAAACATTACTTACAAAAATGAGTCATACTAAAAATAACTATATAAATATACACAGACCATATATATTCTTTATATACAACATATACTTCCCTATTATCTATCTTTCCAATTCCAATAGCTTTTTAAAATCCTGAAATTATGAGAAACATATTACATACTTCAAGATATACTGACTTTTTAATAAAACAAAAAATTTAAGGAAATTCTTAAGTTAAATAGTATTTCATTTATATGAACAATGCAATTTAGTGGAAAAGCCAATTATGCTTATAAATAATTCAGTTCTTAAAACTAGCCTAAGTCAAAATAATCTATAGAGTTCTGTCCCTCAAAAACCCATCTTCATAAATTCAGAGCATGTATATTTCATGATATTATGACAGTCATAGTCATGCCCTCAAACATGCCTCTGTTTCTCACTCCCATCTCCCTTCCCCTATCCTTAAAAGCATCCCTCTAAGTATACTACTGGGGATTCATAGCAGGCACACAAGTATTTATTGACAGTCTATGTTATATTGAAGAAAAGAATATACTGGAATATACTGAAACAAGGGCTATCTTGTCATAGTGTATGAAACTGGACCTCCTTTTTTTCTTCAGGAAACCATAGGGATAATTCACAAAGCAGATAGTTCAAGCCATCATGACTTACACACACACACAAAAAAAAAAACAACTAACCTTGCCATCCCCTTTGCCTAAACATTGAGTTTTGCACTATCTAAGCTCAGATAAATACACCATAAAGTACAAACTAAGGGAATTTTTACAAGAGGGGAAAGGATAAGAAACCTAATGAACATATAGATGACAGGTAAAAACAAAAATCCCTAAAGGGCTTGCAACATGCTGTTTGTGTTTCTATCAACTGTAACTGTTGATAGTCTTCATATTACACAGAATGCCCATATGTAAGAAAATTACTTGGATTTCAAGTTTGGCAAATCTGTATTAATTGAAAACTATGAAATTCAAACTCTGAATATACCTCTTTGCAAATTTTCAACTTCTTACCCATGAATACAGAAAATTCAGCTTTTTAAAGACCTCATTATTTCTTATTGAATCTAGAATAGCACACTAGAGATAACCTAGGTAAGATGCTTTCATATGCTGCCCAATTTTGGCAAACACTTGAAGGATTAGTAAATATTATCCACAAAGTCAAAGCTGGCTTATGGACTACACTCATATCAGCAAGGGGGAAAAGAGCTGAAATGGAAAGTATTATTTTCTTAGATCTAGTATATGAGTAAAAATTGAATCCTAGAAAAAGGGGGAAAATAGTCTAAGGAAGAAAACAGGAAGAGTGTCTGGAAAGAGAGTAACAAATGAATTGTCAACAGAATAATTACAGGAAATATGTGACATGATGACTGGGCAAAAAAAATGAATGAATGTCAGTGTGGGAAGAAAGAAAAACTAAACCTATAGACAGATTTTCAGTCATTAGTTTATACTTTGTGAAGTCATGTACAAATACTTCAAAGGAAAGTGAGAAAAATTCATAGAAAGTTTAGGGAATTCTGACATCAGGTCCAGAAAGATAAAAAGAAAAAACAAAACCCAGATATGATTAATACCCTTTTGAAAAAAATAAAAAGCATCAGTTCAGTCTCACAAAACTAACTTGGTTGGAGTTATCTACTCCAAAATGCAATGTCTATTTAAAGCATGAAAAAAATACTAGGCAAGACTAAGAAAAAACCATCTAAACTGTGGATCCAGTTGATAGTACTGAAGATGAAGATGAATTCAGTTTTATAGAAATGAATCATATTTATCAATTTTCCTCTTTACTCATATATTTGTGGGAAATGACGTTATATTTAAGGAGAACACTTTGATTTAGAATTGAACAAACAAAATAGTCATCCCTTCAGGTTCTGGGTTCCTAATGTTTCCTCAACAGTCACATTTTTAATGCTACCATATAAATAAAGCAGAGTATCATCTCCCCTCCAAGATTTCTAGATACATAAATAAATTGAGCTTATTAATTCTATGAACTATTCAAATGAACTAAAGAGGGAAAAAATGCAGGGTAAAATGATTACACCTATTTATTTTAAAAACATATAGAATACATTTTAATGTTTTTCTCATATTGAACATGCAGTCTAGACTGTACTTTTTTCCTATTCTTATTTCACTTAACTGCCTAAAAGATTGATCAAGCAAATTAACAGAACACAGTTGTTTCTGAAATTGGATCCCCCACCGTGCCCAGAGGCCATGGGGCATGAGTGGCTCTAAGGTGAGGGTAGCCCTCCCCTTCTCCCCCAGGGCAAGTGGCCCATGAGGCTCCCAAATCCACACCTAGCTTGCAGCATCAGCTGGCAGCACCCAGGCCATTCTAACAGTGGGCAGCAGTAGTGGAAGTAATCATTACCCCCCCATCCCTATCCCTCAAAGATCAGCCATAGGGCTCAGTGCTGCTGCAGGGTCCCCTGCATTGCTAAACCAGACCCACTGAAGAGTACCAAGAGCATTGTGCCTCTGAACCCCAGTAAGGCTGACTCTGGCCATGGTATTCCAGAGTCCACAAGTCCACAAGCCTGTGCTTACCCCAGCGCAAGAGGAGTTTGGGCAGGCAGCAGGATTTTCCTTTTGGAATCTGGCACCAATATCGTGAATGGATCAGTGGATCAATCAGGTTCGAGCTCTCCAGTTTTCTTCAAGAGTTAGAGTTAGAATTCATCGTGCAAGTGAAAAGTCAAACAACCTCATTAGTGCTTAACCATCACCAATCAAACAGGATTGAAAAGGTTCAGAAGATGTGTAAGATGAGTAGCCTGAAGAGGATGTAACTCAGAACAGTAGCCAGCTTTAGGGCATCAGCAGATGGACTCCAAAGAGGATTCAACAGATGACCATCACAGACTCAGAATATTTCACAGACTTCCAGACCTCTATAGACCCTCAGAGACACAGCCACGGCACCTACTTTTGGCCCTGCTTCTGGTATCACCTAGGAGTACCACTGGACTGAGAACAGTGTCTCTTTAAAAAGGAAAGGAGGTGGGGGCTGTATGCCAATAGCTGACAAGGAGCTGTAACACTAGTCTCTAACCCTGCCTCCTGGTCACAGGTGCTGACCAGCACTAATGACCAGTATAAACCAGAAGTGCTGAGTGGTGACCAGAACTCTGAGTCCAAGCAATTTCCCCATTTCAATCATCTGGCACCACCTCCTGGTCCTCCCGAGTCCAGCAATGCCCAGTCCAGCATCCAGGGCTATCCAGCCTGGCTTTCAGGCTGTTTTTACAGGCTGTTGCAGCATCACCAGAGCTGCCACCATGATATGGAGCCTGGTCCACTGCTTACTGGTGTACCACCAGCTCCAGGTCCTTGTTGACAGAACTGAGCCACCTTGCACCAACCTTCATTTGAGACTACTGAAGACTGAGGACACCATCTGGGGTGAGACAGCCAGACACTTGTGGCCAAATCTGTTTGTTAATAAACCCCATTATGCTGCATGCTGAGCCTGGTGGTCATGTAACTGAAAATGCATGGATGAGAACCCACTGACATCGCTGTATTCCCCTTGCCAAAACCTTGCCACTGTTTTACATGTTCAAGATCCTAGAAGTTTAAAGCCCAAAAAAAGCTGCCAAGGTTTACTTCTTGTACTCAAAAGTGTGACATGAGACGTTACTATTATCACCAAAATGAGAGTAATAATTCTTAGTATTTCCTCACATGCCTCTAACATTTGTTAAAACTCTTTGTGACGGATATATGAGTGTTTTACTACATTCAAAGATTTTGAGGCATCTAAGTCTAATGTTTTCAGTTTCTAGCTTGCTCTTTATTGTAATTCTCAAGAATAAGGTACTCATTCTAATTTTGCTCTTCTTTTCAGCCTTCCTAACGACAGCCCTATGCCTAGAGCATTCCTTACACTTCAATAAGATCACCTCTAGTTCCAGTCACCTTCCTAGCTACCCTATGAAGTTAATTCAGGCATAATTCAGTCACTCCCAGGGTGTATTTCTAGTTTCAAATTCCAACTATAAGCTTTCTTTATCCATCTAAATTGTCCACTGTTTTTAAATTTTTACATATGATGGCATAATTATAAACCATCTTACTAGAGAGGATGGAAAATAGGTTTCAGTTTACATATCAACTTTTCTCCATCTATATAGTAGTCAATGGTTCTCAACCTTGACAGCATATTAGTTATTTGGGAAGTTTTGTAAAAATTTCATATGGAAAAATACTCAGCCCCAATTAAATCAGCATCTCTGGAGAAGAGGATGAGACCCAGGCAATTTTTTTTTTTAAAGTTTCTCAATCTAAGTGAAAGGGGGCTGTGGTGAAACTGGGGGGCTGTGGCCCCTAGTACTGGTGGTGCTGCATTGGAATGGCAGCCATTATGCCCTGGTGGGCAGACTTGGAGAAGGGAAGGTAAGCCTTCTCGTGATAAGATTAGTATTAGTGGATTTAAGGAGGAGAGACAGAGAAGGCAGCAAGAGAAAGAAGAGCAGAGAAGCAGAGAAGCAGCAGAAGCTTCAAGCTTTCAGGTATGGGAGCAGGCAGGGCCCAGGCCCTAGACTGAGCGGCTTGGAGCCTGGGGAAGCATGTTGGAAGAAACTTGTAACTTGTATAGGCTGATTTGGAAATTCGGTACTTGAGAACTTTGTTTAACTTGGTTTAACTCTGAAACTGCAAAGCTTGGAAATTGTCTGGAGAACTGAAGAGAATTTGCTGTGTTGCTGTTTTCATCGTGAGACGACTGAAGTGATTGTCGCTATTGTATTGAGTGAGTCTTGATGGTTTTCAGGTCACTTTGGAGTTGGAGCTGAAATAATGTTGGAGCTGTGCTGTTTGGAGAACTGATGACGCTATCCTGGTTTTCTTCGTTGAATTTCAATCTCCTGCTTTTGAAGAAGGATCAACGATGCCATCTTGGCTTCTTCTGGCTTGAAGTGAATAGCTGAGCCTTTGGAAGTAGGAGTGACAGCACCATCTTGGCTTCTTCATCTGTTCTGAAGGTGGGACAGTAGCCATTTCGAGGAAGCACATGACTGAAGGCCAGGTGTAACCTTTGGACTAGAGACTGGACTGTTGGGTAAGGTTACCAAAGGGGTTCCTTGTATCCTCAGTGATTTTTGTTCACTTTGCCTTTTTAATAAGTAAATCTATTTTTTACCTCCTTTTAAGGTACATGTGGTCTTACTACTGCATGTGCAGGCTGGGAAAAAAGGGCCAGCTGCTCCCCTTTGTAAGTTTACTACCTGATTTTGCTACCTGATTTCAAAGGTAATAGCAACATGCAGCCAAGGTTGAGAGCCATAAGCTGGGTTCAGCAAGAAAGATTACCAAAATAGATTGAGACACTATCTGCCATGGTGGCAGACATTTGCCATTACTGTGCCTGCTTGACTACAATAAATACAAGATACTCAGACACAACAGTGACATCTGAGTACGGAAACTCTAAATTCCAACAATAACTCAGTATTTGTTTATATTTATCTTAACAATTTTGAGGAGCATCAAGAAATACCCTCTAATTTTTTTTTTAAAGTCAAACACCATACCTCTAAATATAAACAGAATATTTACAGAAAAACTTACTTAGACTTAGACTTACTATTTTCTTCAGTACCCAGATAGGCAAGTGAGAAACTAGCAAGAAAGTTAAAATGGAAAAACACTATTGTCCATGTATATCAATGCCCATTCAAATAGAAGTCCAATACAATACACATTACAATTTCAATTGTTTCTCAATCTCTATAATGTAAATCCCTTTCATGATTCATTATACACAGAACAATTAGTTCTATTCATTCAGTATCTTATACAGACTGCAGTCTAATAGACTATACATCTTTGAGTTTATGAAATTCAGATTTTAAAACCTACTTGGTAATAGAACAATTAGGTATATTCATTCAGCATCTTGTACAGACTGCAGTTAGATATACTAGATATCTTTGAGTTTATAAAATTCAGATTTTAAAACCTATTTTGTAACAAATTTCACAAAAAATATTTACAGCATAAGTGAAACATGTTCTGAAAAATAAAATTTACTTCATGAATTATGACAATGTTTATAAAATGCTGAAATTCTTCTAATAAATGAACAATTGGCAAAGAGAGTCACAGTTGTATTCACTTCCTGCCATAAATGCCAACCACAAGTACATCCAATTTTAAGTTCCTCTTATGAAGCCAATGAGTGGGCAGAAGACAATCATAGCCAAAATGTGGAACACATGATTTCATAATTTGAAAAAAAAATTAGCAGTGGATTATAACCAGGAGGGGAAGCCATCTGTCACAAGAAAAAGAGGTGACAGTAGTTAGCTGTCAAGGACATATAACATGCCACCTTAACCTACTCAGAGTCAAGTTTCAGATTTTAATTTGTTAACTCACTTTTTTTCCCCTACCTATCCCCTTTGGTTAACTTTTTTATTTAGTTAACTCTTGTAATAAGCAACTCCTTTCAAAGTTATTAGTGTCAATTTATGTATTTTATAGGTACAAGGAAGAAAAAATATCAACACTGTGACTCTACCAACAAAGAAACTCTATCTTGCTATTAGGCAGAAAAACATAACAAAAACTATATACATGCAAAAAATCAAAAATAAGTCAACATTTGGATAAATTCAATTTCCTCTACTTTATATGCATTACATTTCTAGCCTATAAACATTTGCCCAAAATGGAAAAAGGAAAAAAAAAGCAACATCTAAAATATGAAGGCAAAGTGAACCACAAGTCAAAAAAATGAACCTTACCACAGTCCTTTCCTTCACCTAGCATCACTTGTAACTATTATGCAAAGAACCATAGTACCATTTTGGGATTTCACCCCAATAAAGTAAAATCATTGGACAATTAGATTTTTTTTTTTTAAGAATCTTAGTTTAATGTCAGTCCTGTCTTAAGCCATTAAAATGTCTTAAGCCAATTAAAACGTTTCAAACATAGTAGGGTTCTAGGCTTTGTGATCAGAGGATCACAAAACTAGCCAAACATTAGTTATCTCAATACAGGTGATGTTTAATCCAGATAAAGTACAACCACTAGACCCCTTTTTATACTATCATTAGAATTTTAAAAAGCTGTTTATAAACATATTATTTGTCAAATTAGAACTAGTCATACTAATTTTAGTTTAGGCACTTACTAATATTCCAAAGTTCAATTTTTAATTTGAATCAGTGACTTGAGAGGTATACCTTATGCTTCTTAAAACCAACATATTTATGATGATGAACAGAATAAAGTTACTCTCTACTTATAGTGCAAATGATTATTCTAATTAAATCAAAATGAAGTCAATATACTTATATATGATTTTGAAATGGATCTATTTGCTCAAAAGTTTAATAAGTAGATCATCTCAATCAACAAATATCTGGGATAAATTCATTTGAGTCAAACAAAAAAAATTGATCATATATCATGAAGTAATTTGTTTCTTCATGTGACAAATGTATTCCTAAAATAATTAAGGTAACTATGAAGATGTATTCTATATACTCTTTGTTCCTTTTCTCTGACAGCATAGTACAGTAGGAAGGAGCTGACACTGGAGCATACAAGGGTTGAATCCTGCCTCTGCTAATTAAGTTGTGTGACCTTGTTTGGGAGAGTTACTTATTCTGAGTTTCAGTTTTCTCAAAGAGTACAAGAAAAATAATAGTACCTACCCCATATTATTGTCTAAATGAGTAAAAATATAGGCAGAGGACACAAACTCAGTCTACTTCTTAGTAAAAAGTATAAAAGTATTAGCTATTATTATTTATTCTTATTATCTAAATCATGTGTCACTATGAGTTTCAAGGAACTGATTCAAAAAGAGATGGTTGTGGTGAGGGACAAAGGCAGTGTTATTCTGGACTGCCTGGCAGCTAGTGTAAAAATAAAGACATGGGTTATTTTCAGAGATAAAGTAAAATAAAATAAACCAGGTACGAGCAAAGTCTCTCTGTAATGGGTCAGAGAATAAATATTTCAGACTTAAAGGGTCATATTTGTACTCTTTTATATCTAAACTAAGCAGTTGTAGTCAGAAAAGTCAGATATATAAATAAATATGCAAGCCATGTGTTCCCATACTGCTTTATAAACACTGAATTTCAGAATTTATCTAAGCTTCACATGTCACAAATTCTTCTCCCTTTTTATTTTTTTCCAATCAATTAAGAGAAGTAAAAACCATTTCTGGATTATGGGGATATACAAATCCTGAGGGCAGGATATGGTCCAGATGCTATAATAACCCTGTGCTGTGAATCAATACTCCTTTAATGCCAGTACCTGATCAAGATTCCAACAATCCACAATAAAATTGTCACAGGAAAGTTCAAAGTTATAACTGCTTGGGAAGAACAGAACTTTACTGTGAAATTAAACCATTCCAGTTCCTTTAGTGAACACATTTTTCGTCTTATAAAAAGATGACAAGCATCTATGGCCAATTACCTTTTTTTTTTTTTTAATTATTTTTACTTAACAGTTCTGTTCTTGCACTCTCACCCAATTTTCTTGGGGGGTTGTGGTCTCTTTTTTTAAACTAGTATATGAAATCCAAGTCTGAATATCGTTAATCTAAAGCTATCTGCCTCATCAAAACAAAGAGGGTAAATGTGTCATCTATACCTGCTGACTGAGACTGATTATTTAATCAAATAACTTCATCATCTGCTCAAAATGATCACTTATATCTCTTTTCTCTGTCCTTCCTCTTACCAAAATGTTAACCCCTTCCCAGAAGAAGTCTTTGGAATCTATGGAATTTTAATTTTTGTATTTTCCCCCAATTAAAACAGAGAAATTATAATGTAGTCTTTCACATTTAATAAGTGACTGAATGCACATTAATTTTTCTATAACTATTTTAAATATTGTTGTCCTGAACTGGTTTCTCTCTCTTTTAGTTTCTTCACTTACCTGTGTAAGTGTACACAGGTGTAACACCTGTGTAAGATTTCACAACAGCTATACAGTTGTTTTGAGAATTGGAATAAATGAAAGCAGCCAGTATGTTATCTGTAAATGTGCCATAAGAGTAGTTGCTATTAACATGTTCACTGAATCTCTGTTAAATGGTGTTCAGAGACATATATGAAAACAGTATCACCGTAAAACATCATTTGCACTGACAAACCTATTAACGGTATTTTTTTAGGGTACAATAATAAAGATACATAAGTTACAAAGAGAACACCAGATGTAATGCTAAATGTTTAATGTCAGCATAAGCAGTGGAAAGAATATACAGAAATATCACTTTTTTAGTGACATACTTAAGCAAAATTTCAGCTAAAATAAGTAAAAGCACAGAAATTAATAGTTTAAAATATACAGAAGAGTAATAAAAGCGTTCTATATTGCTCATTCTCAGAAAAGTCCTCATTGCCTTCTGAAGTTTAAAACTTCTTCATATAAAGGCACATAGTTTAAATTATTTGTGGAAAGTTTTGGGTCTGACTAATAAACCAGAAACTCTTCACCACAGAAAGAAAATAGAGTATAAAAAAAAAAAATCAGTTCCAACAATATTACATTCCATTTGGGAAAGTACTCTATAATTCATGGGTGAGTCATTATGGAAATAAAAATGTTAAATAGTGGCTATGAACTGTAACTAAAAATCCTAAGAGTTAATTACCTACTCAAAGTTCCTGGTAATTCCTTCAGGAATATTAAGGACAGTGATGAGTTGCACAAATTAAACTTATTGTCCAGTGTGACCCACTTTCTAGAAAAACTATTTAAGTGTCATGCTACTATTTCCCTTCTTATGCTAGACTATATGGTACATTTCATGCTTTAGAAAATATTATACACAATAAATTGTATTTATGAAATATCTGACTTTATTCTAATTCAAGAAACATCACATTGTTACTTTTTGTCAGGTAGTCATGTGGATAACTATATACATATATATAAGATTATATATATAATCTTAAACTGTATATATATAAGATTATATAAATAACCTTATAGATATCTTTATATATAAGATCACATAATCTTATATAGATAAGATCATATAGGGTTATAATATAAGATTATATATAAGATCGCATATATTTTATATTATATAATATATAAGATTTTATATATATAATCTTATATAATATATAATCTTATTTATATAAGATTAAGATTATATAGATATTAAGATTATATATAATCTTATGCAATATATATATTCATATTTATAAAAGATTAACATTATATATAGATATTATGATTATATATAAAACCATACATATAAGATTAAGAACATGTATATTCTTCCCTTTAATCTTATTTACTATCACAACAACCATAAAAGCATTTTGTCCATTAGCAACCCACAAAACTCACATGAAAGTTCTTTGCTCTTTATATGCATGATCTTGTACTATCTTAAAAAAAGAACATCAATAGCCAACTATTTCTCAATTTTGGAAGTCTTAAAACTAGGGTGTTATACAATCAATGTACAGAGAAACTTATGACAATTCCATTAGGGATAACTGTCAAAAAATTTTTTGAAATTTCAGAAAAATTCAGAAAACAACACCTATAAAGACCATTTGGCCTAACTCCCTCCAAAAGATTACGTAATGTGATCACATACCTATTTACTAATTGGCAGAGCCAGGATTAAAATGCAAGCCTCCTCTTTTAAAATTCAGTGTCTGTTCACTATACTAGTTATTCTCAAAGCAATGCCATCCTCTCCTTTAAATAACAACTATTTATTTGTAACAATGATTTATTTTATAATATGCCCTTACAATTCTAAAATAAAATAAAATAAAATTCAGATAAACGCATGCTTGATGCAATAAAAAAAATTTTTAATACAATTTTCTATGAATGAAAAGTAAAATAATTTTATAATAAAATGTCAATATATAAATGCTTAGGCACAGCTATACTAAAAGACATATGAACTTGAGAAAAAAAGGTAAATGTATTGTTGCACTGGCCAACAATGTAATGTGGCTGTTGAAGTGATTTTCTTTTCATTTTTTTTCCATTATAACTTGCCACTGTCTTACTGGCCAAAGTAAGTCACATGGCCAAGTTGAGTATTGGAAAGGACTGCGAAGTGTTTTTCTAAAATGATAAAAACGCTAAGTAAAATACAAATAAAGCACAATCTTCGAACAACTTACACAGCAGTCCCAATGCTAGAAAATTCAATGTATGTTGAAGTCACTCAAAAAATATCAATGTGCTTAATACACATTTATGTTATCAAAATCTAGGCTCAGATCATTAAAACATATTTTTCACCTACACAAATTTCTGACAAGACATTTGAAAATCATATGAAAAGAGGGAGAACATTTCAATATGCAGGGTGTCCCATTAATTGCAGGTTATCTAGCAAGCCAAGGCCCAGCCTACAATAAATACAAGAAATGCCTTCTGTCCACAAACTGTTCTAGCAGCCAGTGTTCCCAAAACTATCCAACAACTGAGAACGAATATACTCCATCTTGAAAATAAGTACCTATCATCAGAAATACCAAGAGGAATTCAGGAATTTATCTACTACCACTGAAGAAGATTCTCTTTTAACTGCTTCATCTCTTGAAGATGTTCTGTATCCAAAGTGATATGCCTTCATAGAGCAGTAAGAAATATACTATGTTAACAGGCAGGAAAGACTGGAAACACTAATCTTATTTATTTATTTATGTATTTATGTATTTATTTATTTATGTATTTATGTATTTATTTTATTTTGGGGACACTCATTTTAAAGCGGTTTCCCTTCTAAGAATCTGACACCCAATCTATGTTCTTATGACTCTGGGGAAAAGTTATATGTCAAGAATAAATTACTATTTCAGATTATCAAATCTATAAAAGATAACTCAAACTAAGACTATATTCTGAATACATTCTTCTCATTTCTCAGTATATTTTATATCCTACAGAAACTTCCACTTAGCAACCAAAACTGTTCTTTGAAAAAGAGTGAATACTGTAAGTGTATAGTATATATGAAATTGTGTAAAAAAATTTAAATACTACACTTAAATAAATATTTTTATCTATGAGCAGCTAGTCACAGCAGTTTTGCTTCCATTTTAATACTATTACCTCAGAACAAAGTAATTATACTGGTACATGAACAAGTGTGCCTGTGTACGTGTGTGCGAGTGTGCACGTGTGTGCACACATGTGTGCTTGTGCGTGTCTGTGGAAAAAAAGACTTTACCCAAGCAGGTAATCTGTAACATACCATCAACTATATTTTTAACAATGAAAATACCGAATTACAGACCACATCTCTTCCTAAAACATGGAAGAAAATTTTCAAGTAAAGAGTGAAGAAATTTTATCTGAAAAAAAAAAAAGGTTTTCCAGCGATGCTCTTAAAACACACTATGAAAGTGAAGGACAGAGTTTCTTCATCTCAAAATTTCACAGCATGAATAAAAACTAAAAGATTAACTTGTTCTAATCTTTACTTCAGGGTAAAAATTTATTGTCTGGTAGACAAATGACAACATCGTATCATATTCCATGCTAGCAGTTATTGAAATCAAAAATATATCATTTCTCTTTTTCACCATACAGAGAATTTAAAAGCCAAATCAAAGTCAAACATACAAAACAGGCCCAAAGACACAGAATATAACATGAGTACAAGCAGCACATACCACTGGCTCAGCACGTCAAAAACAGTTCCTCATTTTAAGCTGAATGATTTGGGGGCAAGAAGATAATGTTTACCTTGAACATAAGTTAGCCAATAAAAAAGTCAGATAAAATTTCCTGTAAGAATGGCTTAGTTTACATTGCCTACCAATATTCTTAGTCATGGAAACTGGGTTTTTTCTCAAGAGTTTTACAATTCTAAACGTTAAGCAACGGTAATACAGACTGCCATTACCAAGGAATTCTTGATAATTTGTTTTCTTTATTTCAAGGCAAAAGCTTAGAATATCCTAGCACTGCTAACAATCAGCTTTTAAAGTATGCAGTTAGATTCTCATTCATTTAGGGGTATGAATATGGTTGTATACATATCTCCCAGAGCACAGGAAGAGAAAATTAAACATTAATGTGGACACAATAACAATCAAAATTTAAATATGTCCTTTACCTTTTCCAATTTCTTCACAGTAAAAACTGGGTAACGGTTGAGACAAAGCAGGACCTCTTACCACAAAACATTCAATGAAGAGATTACTCCCCCCTGGGTTACAATGTTGTGAAATGTATATATAAATTTAAAAAAAGAAGAAAAAAAAAATAAGAGTTTGACCCTGATGTTTCCTGACTGCCCACCAAATGAACCTCTTCAAGCAGAGAAATATATGCAACTAACAACAACCACCACAAAAAAGAAACTACTTTTTGACCTTTTCAACCTGTTGCTTTTTCTTTTACAGCTGTTTCTACTAAGGATTACTATGTATTTCTTTCTATTAGACTATGAAGTCTATTACTTTCACTTTACACCACAAAATAGGATATAATTTGAAAAGAAAAATCCAGGAGAAAATAAACATATTCCATATATCCTCCAAGTCACTGTAATTTTTAAAATGTTAATCCAGAAGTTCAAAAACTTGAAAAAGTTAACAACTTGTGTTTTCACACTGCTTTTACTTTATTTCTAGTTAGTACAATTCATCAGAAAAATATGATCATAGAACATGAGTGCTCAGTATTTGTTAAATCAGCAATATTAAATATCAAACACTAAAACCAGTAATAATAGATGAACACATCCATAGTTTGCTAGAAAAAGAAGGTATACTCTAATCATAGTTAATACAGAATGAACAACCAAAAAATACCAACAGAGCTTGAAGCAGGATTTTTATTTCAAATGCACATCAATAAACTCATTCCAGAACTCTGAGGATGTGCTTTTTCACTTTTTAGACAGCAAAGCTTTCTATGTAATAATACCATCTGGGCTGAATACTGTCTTCTCTTGTCTTTTCCCATCACTACTGCTGAAGAAATGTATAAATTTCTAAACCAGGGTGATAAAGCAAGATGCTCCAAGTCAAGAAGTAATCTAAAAGTAATTTTAAAGCAAAATCAGTCCCTACATATCGTACACTCTAGTCACTAGCCACTTTTGAGGGATGACACAGTGTGAAGCAAAACTGTATTATTTCTCATCTTCACAGCCTACAAGGTCTCCATAGATAAAATACAGCTGACAGGTGTCATTTCAACTCGAATTCTCCACCAACTGCCAAAATAGAACTGACCTTTGACTGCTAGAACAAAGAGGTGTTAGTTTCAGTAAGCATTATTGTTATAACAAGGAAAAATAAAATGAATAAATCTATGTTAAAGGCTAATAAGAAAAAGATCTGTTTTCAACTCCAAAAAGAAAAATGAGTATTTCTATAACTGTATATGGCAGCTGAGGAAATGAGAAAAATACCATTGACAAAAACATTTCTATTTTTGTCCGTAAGAATAGGACATTTTCCATACAGATAGATGACAGGTAGATAGATAGACAGACAGATAGACAGATAGACAGACAGACAGACAGACAGACAGACAGACAGATAGACAGATAATTTTAAAAAAGAAAAAAATGGTATGACATAATTTCCTGGAGAGCAACTAGAAACTGTAGAAAGAAGCTTCTTTAGAATCAATTTAGCCAGGCGTGGTGCCACATGCCTGTAATCCCAGCCTCGGGAGGCTGAGGCTAGGGATCACTTGAGTCTGCAGGTTTGAGACTACCCCGGGCAACATAACGAGCTCTAGTCTCAAAAATTAATTAATAAATTAATTCCATTTAAGAATGGCTTTTACCATGTGACAAATGAAGGCAAAAATTATAAAAATGTTAATAGTTGCAAGGGCCCAAACAGTGAAAATAAAAACACAAAGGTTTACACAGAGCAAGTTTATCTTTTTGTATTTCAGACTTGATTTTGTCTTGATCCCTAAATAAATAAAATCAAAATCTAAAAATTCAGAATCCTGAATATAATCAGATTCCAAAAGGAAAAAAATACACTCTAAAAAAAAATTAAAATCTCTTGCAACAGTATAACATTAAACAGAACATATTCAAAAGAAAAAAACAACATATACTCTGACGACACAAAATTTCAATAAAAGTTCTTTAATTATTGTCCAAGTATGTCCAATTAAACTCATCATATATAAATGTATAAGGCATTATCAAAAAAGAAGATAGAAAATGCCCTGTTCCATGATGGTTCAAATAAAATTAAAAATACAAATCTCTAAAGCCTTAGCTTTGCAATTCAACCAAGCTCCCAGCTAAAATTTTCTTTTTCAGAACTCAAACACACAGTAAAGTCTTCCTCATCCTCAATTTTAAAAAGAGAAAGAGCTTTTTCTGATAAACATATTATTTAGTTCCTCCAATCAACAGTACTTAAAAGTTTAGTAACAAAAGGAATGTGAGACATAAAAACAGCTGGGTATTTATTTTCGAAAGAAACATCAAAAAAGACAGTAATAATGAACCATACATATTAGGCAATTCTGGGCAAATGAGTTTCCACATTTGGTAGTATTCTATACTGAGATCTCTGTGGCCCAATCAGATCAAATATTTAGAATGTGCCTAAATCCCCAATCTCAAAGTGAAATGGGGAGATTTGTTTAATTACTGTAAATCCTGTTAAACCCATCTTCTTTGTGAAATAGAAAATGTCCAACCTCTGAGGGCTATGGAGGGGTATAATGAATGCAGAGTTTAATTAGGATCCACTGCTGGCTCACTATAATCTATTAATTAGCATTCTTGGTTCTCCATATCTCATTGCAGTGTTTCACTTTACTTTAAAATTGTACCCTTCGTTTTTTGGACCAAAGTTATACAATTTTAGGATTGTGTAGTAATTATAGAGGATGCTGAAAGAATATATTCCTGCCAACATTGGGGTTTAATTAGGGCAAGGGGCGGAATCTCGATAAAGCAGTGTTCACCCTCGCTCAGCACATGTTTTTTTTGGCACCATCATCCTGTGGATTGCTTTGCTTCCAGCGCACTCAAGTGCTGACTCTTCACTATAATCGTTTCAGAAGATTCAATATTTTACCTTTTAAATGCAGCTGAATAATTACAGGATATTATCATTGTTTCTCTTCACGTGGTCTTTAAAGTATAGGAATAATTAACTGCCTCAATTATTTGGAAATAAAAAAATATACCAAAATATTTTTCTTCTTCAAAATGGACATTCCCAAGTTACTTGACAATAAAAAATATCATAGTGATGTTTTTAAGGCACCATCAAGGCTTACTGGAGGACTGCTAATTCAAAGATAAATCTATAAACCTTAATTTTACCTCTACCAAAAGCCACTTTAAATTACACATACACTTAGATTTATATACACAGTCTATTTTTGAAAGGTAGAACTTTTCAAGGTAAGTGTCTATTCATTGCAATTTTTACACTCACTATAATAAAAAGTTATATCTTAGCCACTTTCCATGAATGTAAACTGTGTTGTTACTAATAAAACATTTGAAATTGAGTAATATTTAAATACAATGCATTATAAACTTTACTAAATACAAAAAATACCACATATCTGAGCACTGATATAACATCACTCACTACATAATCCCAAAGTTAACAATCATATTTTTACAATATTACTAAAACCTAATACTCAGAGATAGTTTCCAAGTCTAGCATATTTTTACTTTGCCACAAGAGTAAATAAAGCAAACTTATTTCTTCTTTTCTGATAGTTATAGCTTGATACATCAAATCATAAAAACTTTTAAAATGTTCCTATTATATTCAAGAATTGTTTGGTTTTAAGCCAGGCATGGCGGCTCGTGCCTGTAAGCTTCAGCCTATGAAGCAGCTGGGGCTAGGTTTTGCGGTTCAAGTCCTGCTAGGGGCAACACAGCGAGACCTAGTTCCCAAAAAATAGCTGGGCGTGGTGATGTGCGCCTGTAATCCCAGCTACCTGGGAAGCTGAGACTGAGGAGTGCTTGAGACCGTGGTACCCTGGGCAACATGAGCCTGCAAGTTCCATGGGCAAAAATAGCAAGACCCAGTCTCAAAATAAAATATAAGAAGATAAAATGTTTGGTTTTGTACTTCATTTACTGACATTAATTCAAGGAAAAGTATTTTCCAATTCTGTTGCCATGTATCATCTGACTGTTTTATCTTGTGTATCAACGATTCCCAAGATAAGGAGACACCAATCGGCTGGGTATGGTGGCACATGCCTGTAAACGGCAGCCTAGGAAGCCATGGCCGGGGTCAGGGATCGCGGTTTGAGTCCCGCCAGGGGCACGTAGCGAGACCTAGTCCCAAAAAAATATAGCTGGGTGTGGAGGCGCATGCCTGTAATCCCAGCTACCTGGGAAGCTGAGGCTGGGGACTGCTTCAGTCTGTGGTACCCCAGGCAACATGAGCCTGTCATTCCACCAGCAAAAATCACGAGACTTAGTCTCAAAAAAAAAAAAAAAAAAAAAAGATAAGGAGGCACCAAAATCACTTGCATGCCTGTCTTTAATTAACCATATCTAAGGCTTTAAACACCTTTTTGCTGGACACTCTTTCAACATTTCTTTGACATTCTGCTAAATCTTAATGCTATACTTCACACTTAAGATACACAGCCCGAATATTTTTTATAATAGATCTTAAAACATAAGGCAAATCTAGATAGTCAAAAGATAACGTATGATGAAAGAAAAGACAGGATGAGAAAGAAAAGCTGGAGAAAAAAGAATGGTGAGCAAGCAGAAACGGCAATCATAAAATAACTAAAACACCGTATCTAGGAAAACCCAGAGACAAAAATAAAAAAAGGGGGTTGGGGGTGAAGATACACCAAGAAGGGAAAAACCTAAGAAAGAAAAGGAAAAGAAGAGCTCATGTCATTTATACATGCCAATGCAGTCAGTAAAAGTGAACATGCATATAAAACTGACCTGGTTTTCTTCCTGCACAACTCTGTACTGTTCCTTCCAAACAGTGATTTTGGAAGCTTCATCTTTCCTTAGGGCTCGTTCTTTCTTCAGCTCTGGGCTCCAGAAAGTCTTGATGCTATTCATTGAAGAACTCAATTTGCTCTCCTTTACTTCCACATCCTTACGCAAGAGATCATTTTCTCTCAACACTTCCTTCAGTTGTGTCTGCAGATCCATGATTGTGTTATCTCTTGCCTGACGAAGAGAGTGAGGTACAGTAGATGCCATACTCACAGGAGGAAGGTGATGTTCTCCAAATGCTATGGTGTCACTAGCAACCCCACTACTAGCTATATTGGGGCTACTGCCCATAGCAGTCATCCTAACACCATAAGGCAAACGTCCCCCAGAACGGCCAAGTGTCATGGTGCTTTTAGGGGTTTCTGAGCCCACATTTTCATGATCACTTAGATACATAGGGCCAGATGTAGCATAGGCAGCATTTAAGGATTGGATATTCTCCATTGAAAGGGTTTTCCCACTGCCACCTCCAACAGTGCTTCCAGAACTCCCTCCTGTACTATTGGTTCGACGATGACCCAAGCGAGGAGAACGTGGAAGCCTTGGTGAACGCCCAGGGCTCTGGTTGCTTGGTTCCACCTTCCCAACTGAGCGAGCACTTCCATACATGGTTACAAGATGGATTTAGGTGCCAGGAAAGATGTAAAGCAGAAAGCAAAATATGAAACTCCGTGAAGTTTCTCTATGGCTATAAGTCTGCTTAAGGCTAATCAGATTAACAGGTCCTCAGTTGTCCAGCCTTGAAGAAATGTCTTACACCATATCTGCAATGAGAAGGTCACACGTTAAGCCCTCCAATAACAAACATTTCCCTTCTCAAAAACTACTATCCCCCACAAGAGGAAGAGTTCCCCTTTTACCATCTATTTATTCATACATTCAAAGTGCAATTACAGCACAATTTATTTCACTGTAAATGTATTTCAGATGTTCATGACTCAAAAGTGAATACTGAAATCAAACAATGTATAAGCTAAAGAGGAGATAAACGTTATAAATCTATAAAGATTAGCAAGGAAAAAGAAACCTTTAAATATATGATTTTTCTAACTGGAAAACCCGAGATCCTCATCCGACAAGCTATTAGAATTAAAAAAACAAACAAACAAAAAAAAAACAATAAACTGGTCAGGCACAAGCTTAATATATAAATATCAATACTTTCCTAATCATTAACTAACAATTACAATGTGTAATTTCTTTAGAATTCCATTCACAACAGTCACAAAACCATGAAACTCTTAGGCATACATCTAACAAAAACGTACAAACACTTTCAGAAAAGGTAATAAGATGGATTTAGGTGTCAGGAAAGATAAAGCAGAAAGCAAAATATGAAACTCTGAGAAGTTTAGAATCTTTTCTGAAAGAACACCTTAACAAAAAGGAAAGTTATTCATATACATGGAAGAAAATACACTGTAAAGATGTCAGTTCTTCCCCAACTACTTCAAATTTCACTGAAAAGTTGTACAAGAGTCTTCACATTAACACAAATTGACTCTAAAATTCAAAAGAAAGAGTAAAGGTATAAGAAAAACTAAACAGTATGAAAAAGAACAACAAAGAAGGAAAATGTTCTCCAAATATCAAGACACAATACAGGCAAATAACACTTTATTTGCACTGTAAAAATTCAAAAAGCTCTAAAAGCACATCCTTTTTCTTTTTGGCTCATTCAATAGCAAGACTTTACCTGATCTGTAAAAGGTCACCTCATATTACATGTGTCTCACTTAATATGATTATTTGCACACTTCACTGAGAAAACAATGTGTATGACTACTAGATACTGCAATGATACCCACTAAGTATTAAAAAGAAAAATCTGGACTCCAAAACCATTATCTAACCACCAGTATTTCTCACAAGAGATATCTAGTCTGTTAAAAACCGTGTAGTACTATCACAGGCATAGAGTCTAAATTAATGTCTTTAGCATATGCTAAAAGTAACATCTCAAAACAGTAAGGAAAGGACAAAGCATTCAGTCAGTGGGGTTTGAACAACTGATGCTCTTGGGGGAAAAAAATACTATATCCCTACTTCACATAGCACACAGAGATTTCACATTAAAGATAATAAATGTTAAAATTATTTAAAAGGACTAGGAGAAAATTTAGAATATCTTTGTGAAGTCAAGATAGGGTTCTTAACCATAAAGAAAAACAGTTAATACATTTATTATGTCAAAATGACAAACCATCACATCAAAAAATACTATGAGCAGCCGGGCATGGTGGCTCGTGCCTGTAAGCTTCAGCCTATGAAGCAGCTGGGGCTAGGGATCGCGGTTCAAGTCCTGCTCGGAGCAACACAGCGAGACCTAGTCCCAAAAAATAGCTGGGTGTGGTGGCATATGCCTGTAATTCCAGCTACATGGGAAGCTGAGGCTGGGGATTGCTTGAGTCTGTGGTAACACAGGCAACGGGAGCCTGCAGTTCCATGGGCAAAAATAGCAAGACCCAGTCTCAAAAAAAAAAAAAAAGAAAAAAAAAATACTATGAGCAAAATTAAAAGAAAACAAAAAATATGTAGAAAAATATGTTACATATGCCAGATAACATGTATAAACATCTGTATATATGAAATATATAAATAATTCCTACATGGGAAAAAATCAAACTTTAAACAGCAATGATTAGGATGAAGAGGTTGAAGGAAAATGGATGTGAAATTTTAGCTTCCCTTATAAAGACCAAGTAACAGGTTTCTACATATTAAATAACATTTACCAAATTTTCACTGTAATGTGTAATTGATTCTTGTGTTTGTTTATTGAAAATGCTTTCCAAGTAAATGACAAAACCAAATTTAATATTTTAAAGATTATATACTCTAAACAAACACAAGCAGATTAAAGGTCGTCACAAATATGAATACACCATCTCTACATTAGCGATCCAATGAAGTGCTCTATGGCAACAACAAACAAGACAAGAAATATACATAACCCCAAACTTTAAGGCTTTATCTCAGAACATAGGCACATTAAGTTCAAAAGCTGCACTATTCTAGGCCGGGCACGGTGGCTCGCCTGTAAGCTCCAGCCTATGAAGCGGCCAGGGCTAGGGATCGCGGTTCGAGTACCGCCTGGGGCCCGTAGCAAGACCTAGTTCTAAAAAAAAAATAGCTGGGCGTGGTGGTGCGCGCCTGTAATCCCAGCTACCTGGGAAGCTGAGGCTGGGGATTGCTTGAGTCTGTGGTACCCCAGGCAACGAGAGCCTGCGGTTCCACGGGCAAAAATAGCAAGAAGACCTAGTCTCAAAAAAAAAAAAAAAAAAAGCTGCACTATTCTGCTAGGAATGTTGGTGATCTCTTTCCAGGACTAACCAAATCATGAAGTAAAAATTCCTTTTCATAATTAATTTGGACTGTAAGATAAATGACAATAACCTACATACTACAGTTTGAGTAAATTCTATCTCTTACTTCACTATTTACAAGGCCCTATAAATAGGTACTCTCATCATCTCCATTCTACAGATGAGAAAAGTGAGGTATTAAAGTGACTTACCTGAAGTCACACAGCTATTAGGTGCCAAGTCAAAGCACCTAATCCAGATCCCTGAAGGCTCTAAATTACTGTGCTTGCCCAGCACATAAAATGCTGATATTACATCTCAATTGTTCCATAGGCTATTCAGGGCTTCCACAATTTTAAGACAGCGTGTCTTGCTAAGTTAGTAATCTAAATCTAAATGTTAAGGCAGAACTTAGATTTTCACAAGTATAAAATTCAAGTTAACTATATTTATCTTTCTATTAATTAGATAGTCTTTTCTTTCTGGGCAAAAGAACAAAATAAGTAAAACTAACAAAATCAAAGTCTCAGGAATCATACAATCCTAAATTTAAATTGCTACATTCAAGAAAAAAAAAAATCCCAACTGTGCTTTTGTGAAGATTCTATTTTCATGCTGGAAAAATAACTAGGTTAAGGTCACAAAATTTCACATCAGGTTTTCAATTTTTTTTTTTTTTGAGACTAGGTCTTGCTATTTTTGCCTGTGGAACCGCAGGCTCACGTTGCCCGGGGTACCAAGCAATCCCCAGCCTCAGCGTCCCAGGTAGCTGGGATTACAGGTACACGTCACCATGCCCCACCTATGCATTTTTTGGAAGTAGGTCTCGCTACGTGCTCCCAGCGGAACTCGAACCACGATCCCTGACCTCGGCCGCGGCTTCCTAGGCTGCCGCTTACAGGCATGTGCCACCATGCCCGGCCCAGGTTTTCAGTATTATCAAGTACACACAATGATTCAAGTTACTTTCATTTCCAAAAAGCCTCTGAATGTGGAATGTGTGTTGCTATTAGAACTATATTCATTTATATAACAAAGAAAGAAATTAATAGCTGTGTCTGAAGCCCTCATATTGACTTTTAATTTCATGAGCTTAGGGAAGATAGTGCTTAATAATTTTTTTTTAACAAATAAGCCAGACAACAATTATAAAACAGTAATTCTTACACTTTAAACACCTGACAAAAAAAAATTCTGTCCAACAAATACACAGATACACAGACACAGACACACACACAAACACACACAATCTATTTTGATAGAAAACAAAGCAGTATGTGTCTGGGAACGGGCAGAGGGAGACTTGGGCCATAAAGAAGCAAGATAAACATGTTGGGGTCATGAAAACGTTCACAGTCTTTACTGGGGTGATGATTTCACAAGTCTCCTATTTCAAAATCCATCAAACTATATACTCCAAATATGTTGTTTATGTATTTAAACTATATCATAAAGTTTGAAAAAACTGACCATTCAAAACTCCCTAATAAATTAAGAAAAAAAAAAACTTCAATGATTATATACCTGAAATCCCAATTGCTACTGAAAAACTTATGCCACTGTTCAATCTCTTGGCCCCAGAATGCTGTAAGGACCTTAGCTCCTTATCTAATACTTTATTAGCTCCCTGTCCAGTATTTGTTGTGGTGGTGACTTCAAACCTTCTCCTTCTGCTTATAACTTAGAATTGGGAGAATATAAATATTTGTTGTTTAACAAACAGCAGGTCTGTGGCACTGTCTTGTGGCAGCCCAAACACATTCATACACCTCATCACCTATATCACAGAAACACAGAGATCAAACAAAAACGACCGTAATTTCCTCCCACAACGCATGTATTTATATCAACACCCACCCTCATAACAACACTCATCTACTCTAATGTAAAAGAGCTAAAACTTTCCTATCTTCCACAAAAAAGCAAGTTTTCCATAGGTACTTCAGTTCCCATTTCCTCCAGCTTCCTAGAGAACTTTGTTTAAATACCTTTTTTTCTCACTAATGCCTTTGAAAGTCTGTTTTTATAGTCCCTGATTAAAACACTCCCAAATTCTGGACACTCTCCTCCCAAGGTTTCCTCATCACCTTGAGCACCTCCTGGTCCTCATGGTGTTTTGTTCATTCCTTCTCAAATATTTGTGGTTTCCAGAGTTATATCTCTACCCCTTTATTATTCTCACTTTACAGTATCATCTAAGTGGAATCACTTCTGCTTCCATAGCTTCAAATATCATCTGTACATTAAGATTCAAAATGTATAACTTCAGACCTAACCTTCTCAATGTTGGATATCTATTTCAAATTTTCACAAAGCCCCTAAAACTCACCAACCCCCACAATGAATTCTAGAACACCTAGGTCTCCCTACTCCCTAACCAGATCTGCAACAGAAAAAAAGGGACATGCTAGGAATGCTTCACCTATTCAAATGAACACCAGTTTTCAAGCCATAAAGCTTATAAACCCAACATATAATTAATGAACGTAATTCCTACCAATTTATCTTCTAAATACCTTTCAAATTAGTGTCTCTCCCTCTCTCTCTCTCTCTCTCTCTCTCTCTCTCTCTCTTTCTCTGTCCCTCATCCCATGAAATAATGAGAGCAAAGAAGAAAATAAAATGTATAGACAATGAATTTGTGGATAGCAAAGAAAGCAGTATGAGATTCATGTGTGTGAATGGAATATTATTCCGTATTCAAAAAATACGAATTTGATGCATTTGTGATAACATGGATGGACCTAGAAGGAATCATGTTAACAGAAAGAATCCAGAAAGGAAAAAAGAAATACTGGATGATCCCACCTATACACAGGATATAGGGAAAGCAAACAAACAAAAGAACAAGTAAAACTTAAAACCAACAAACTGCCAGCAGAACTAAGCATAAAGTAAGGGAGGGGAAGGGGAGGTAAAGTCAGGAGAGAGAATGGGCACAAGAAATTAAGACGATGGCTCATGGGTGACAAGGTGATGGGAGTATCTTGGGGTAGACAGTATGTCAAAAATATATACATGTACAATCAAAAAACTTGGGGGAAAAAAGAGGTTCATGTGTACACTGGCTCTGGCTCTTGTAACCTCCCAACTCCCAATGGGTGACACAGAGGAACACAAATGGATGTCACCCATACAGTAGATCTGCACCAGCTAAAACTACTGAGCTTAGGGAATTCACCACTTTTATAGTTTTAATAAGAAAACCTGCCCATTCACAATGGGAGGCATTACCTCATTCATCAAGATGGCCTGTTGCAAACACAATCCTGAGAAACAGCCCAGGTTAAGAGCAGTTGGGCCCTTTCATTCTTGGTATAACCAGCAAGGTGTACAGAAAAGACTAGTGTAGGACTCACTATCCCAACCATTAATCATGGTAGTTTTTTGTTTTGTTTTGTTTTGTTTGAGACTAGGTCTCACTATTTTTGCCCATGGAACCACAGGCTCACAATGCTTGGGGTACCACAGACTCAAGCAATCCCCAGCTTCAGTTTCCCAGGTAGCTGGGATTACAGGCGCACACCACCATGCCCAGCTTTTTTGGGGGGGACTAGGTCTCACTACATGCCCCCGGCGGGACTCAAACCGTGATCCCTGACCCCAGGTGTGGCTTCCTAGGCTGCCACCTAAAGGCATGCGCCACCATGCCCGGCCTAATCGTGGTAGTTTTAAGGTATCTCCATAAAGCCTTGATAGTCCTCTCCAAAAAAAGAAAGAAATTACTCTCTTAGCATGAGGACTAAATTTAGTGATTTGCTTCTGATGTATTACTTTTGAGACTGATCAAAAAAAGACAGTAGGGCTTTTCTAGTCATCTTTTTCTTGGATAACTTGCTCTTGGGGGAAAGCTAGCTGCCATGTTGTAAAGATATTCAAGCTACCCACAGAAACAGTCACACAGTGAGAAATGGAGGCAACAGGCATATGAAATAACTTATGAAAGGATCCTCCAAGCCCAATCACACCTTCAGACAACTGCAATCTCATGAAATGTCTTCAGCCAGAATCACCAAAGCAATCTTCTTCATGAAAACTGTGAGGTGATGACTGTTTTTTAAACCAGTAACTTTTTACAGAAAAAAGAAACAAAAGTAATAATGCTAATACTAGTAGTTTCAGGTGCATACTTGTACATGTGAACACCAGATGACAATTGAAAGTGTTTAAATAGTGTTTTTCTCCTCTAGGTTCTAAATTCTCAACACCATTGTCAGAATGATTCTAGTAGCATTCTCTAAGTGGGTCAGAAAACCCCAGGAGTCAAGATCCATAAAAGAGGTCTGTGAGAACAAAACTAACTTTATGATATTATGACACTATTTGACTTTCTTCACTGCCACTTTCTCACAACTGTACAGTTTTCCAAGGGTTATGTAATATGTGAAATGATCCCCCTGATAGTTAACAGAATGTGTGTTTGCATACTCTTGTGTTTTAAATTACTGTTTTAATTTCTAACGTGGTAAATAGTAATAGATCTAATTCACCAAAAGTTAGTTAGGGTTCTCATTAATTTTTAAAGAAACTAATGGAATGGTAAAAGAAACAAATTAGTTTGGATGGTAAAACAAAAACTACAGAATGTTATTCAAGAAGTTAGATAGCAACAAAAGGATTATGGATCTTCCCATGGGTAGGAATAATCAATGTAATCAAACATCATCAAAATGACTATCCCAACTAATCAAAACATGCTTTTGATACAGTATCTGTCAAAATACCAGTGTATCTTTCTAGGAAATTAAACAACAAATACAGCGATTTATATATAATGAACCACAAAGGTCTGAATTTGCAAAAACAAATTTTGAAAATTGAGAACTATCACATTATCTGATTTCAAACTTCACTTTCAGACAACAGTACTAAAAACAATATGGTATAGGCATAAATAAATACATGAAATAGAACAGAGAGTACAAAAATCAAGCTACACATATACCAGAACCTAATCTATGATGAAGCAGCTATGACCATACAATGAGGAAAGAGAGATTTCCTTAACAAATGGGGCTGAGAAATTAGAAAGCAATATATAAATGAATAAAAATGGATCACTTGCTTATACCATACTAAAAAATAAAACTACTAATCTTTAATAAGATTAAAGATTTAGATATAAAACTTGCAACAATAAAACAAGTAGGAGAAAAACATTGGCATTAACACATATGAAGCACTATCTATTAAAATATCTGTCAAGTTAATAGAGTTATATATTTTTTAAACATCACCTCCCCCCCAAAACTATATATTTAAAACAAGTTCTCTTATTCAAGTCTCTCAAGTTTGTACACATTTATGTTTACATATGGCAATCAATATTTAAAAGCATTAGGTTTAGAAGGCTGTTCCAAGATGGCATCAGAGGAGATTGCTTACTTGATTCCCCAGAGGATCATTTAGGTTAACCTGTGGGATACAGCAACGAAAGACTATCATAGCTTGGGGTGAAACTGGAACACCTCTTAGAAATCAGACACCAAGTAGACTGCACCATAACAAGAGATGGGTGGAGAGACACCTGTAGGTTATGATTGGAACAGGAGGTTGCAATACAAACTGCAGAATAATCACTTGGAAGGTCACTCATCCAGTGGTCCCAGTAAAAGGAGAGCTGAACAGCATGGAGATACAGACTCTTCAGGACTAGCACTGACTTTGTGAAGTACATGGACGGCATACACTGACAGCAGGGCATCTGGTCTAGAACACTGCTATCAGCAGTGTCATAAACACAAGTCTGCTCCCCATGGAGCATTTACAACAGCAGTTTGACTCCTCCAGGTGCCTTTCCCATATCAACTCAGAAGCAGCTATGGAAGTCGGGGGAAAAAACAAACATGTAAAATCATATAAAAACCACAGCACCATCTACTGGAAAGGTAGTTCAAATCTCTAAACTAGTAATCCAGCTTTTGAAAAACAGAAAACTCTAAACCCAAATGGGTAGTAAAAAAAAAAAACAAAGCACATTCCAATTTGAGATCTCAGGAGAATATGTCACCAAAAGCAATGAACATCTCTCCAGATCCAACCACAAAGATCCAGATAATTTTATCTTCAATCTTAAAGAATTCAAAATAGCTGATAAATAAAAGAAAATCAAGTCAAAGTCATACAAGAAGTCTGAAAATCCAATCAAAGAGATAGAACAAAATTTAAAATAAACAAATATTAATATCATGAAAAATTAAAAAAGCAAAAACTGAAACTTCAAAAAGGAAAATATGAAATTGAAGGATGCAAAAAGATCATCAGAGGAGATTTAAAAATTTAAAGAAAGTTATCTAAGCAGTATAGACCAAATGGATGATCAAATAAATCTGTGACCCTAAAGGCAATAAAATATAAAGGGCCCAGGTAGAAGAAAATGCAGAGTTAAAACATAAATACTTCAAGGACACCCAAATCCACTAGAAAAGGCAACATAAGAATAATGGGTATTCTAGGGGAGAGAACTTGAGAAAGAAGAGTTTAGTCAAGTAATAAGAGAATGTCCAACCCGGGGAAAGAAGCTAAATACACACATCTATGAAGTGAAAAGAAAATCTGGTTAAGAGTAAACGTAATAAAGCCGGGCACGATGGCTTGTGCCTGTAAGTTTCAGCCTATGAACCGGCTGGGGCTAGGGACCGCATTTCGAGTCCTACGAGGGGCACGTAGCGAGACCTAGTTCCAAAAAAATATAGCTGGGTGTGGTGGCGCACACCTGTAATCCCAGCTACCTGGGAAGCTGAGGCTGGAGATTGCTTGAATCTGTGGTACCCCGGGCAATATGAGCCTGCGGTTTCACAGGCAAAAATAGCAAGATCTAGTCTAAAAAAAAAAAAAAAAAGGAGTAAATGTAGTGAGACCTACACCAAAACTATAGTCCTGAAACTACCAAGAGTTCAAGACAGAAAAGTTATTGAGAGTACTTAAGTGCAAGAAACCTACAAAGGTACTCTAATCAGGTTTACATCAGATTTCTCTGAGGAAATCCTACAGACAAGAAGAGAATGGAAAGATGTATTCAAAATACTTAACTCGATCTGTCAAACAATGGGTTATAACAAAATTAAAGGAATTTTAAAATATTTAAACACAAACAATGATGAATTAAAGAAACCTATAGACCATATCCAAGACGAACATAATTTCGAAGATACTCAACAAAATCTTAGCAAACTGAATTTAAAAGCATATTAAAATGATCGTACATCATGGTCAAATGGTCAAATGTAATTTATTCCAAAGATGCAAGGGTTGTTCAATACCTGAAAATCAGTCTAATTCACCACATAAACAAAAGATAAAAAAAGCATCTAATTTTATCAGCAGATACAGCATTTGATAAAATTCAACAGTCATTCATGATTTAAAAAAAAAAAGCTACCAAAAATGTAGATGGAACGTACCTCAGCATAATAAATGCTGTGACAAATCCACAGCTAACATCATATTTAATGGTGAAAAGCTAACAAGTATGCCAATTAGATCATATTCAAGGACAAGGAAGTTCATTTTCATCACTACTACTCAACAAAATACTGAAAAGTACTAGCTAAAGTAATTAGGCAATAGAAAGAGATAAAAGGAATCCAAATTAGGAAAGAAGTGAAACTATCACTATGTGCAGTCAACATAATGATATATATGTATATATCATGATAATGATATATAAACAAGACCACTAAATATATATATGAAATATTAAATCAGTAAAGTGACAGGTTACAAAATCAACTTAAAAGGATCACTTGCATTCCTATATGCAAACAAGCTAAAAAAGGAAGAAATCAAAAAAAACAGTCTCATTTACAATGGCATCAAAAAGAATTAAATATCCAGCAGTAAACTTAAGAAATGAAGTAAAAGACCTGTACAATGAAGACTTTTAGACATCACTGAAAGAAATAAAAGGCACAAAGAAATGAAAGGATATTCCTCATTCATGGGTGAAAAGAATTAACATTGTTAAAATGGCTATCTTACCTAAGTAATATACAGATTCAATGCAATCTTTATTAAAGCGTCAACGGCATTCTTCAAAAAAATAGGGAAAACATTGCTGAAATTTGTATGGAACCACAAAAAAACCTTTAATAGTCAAAATAATTCTGACAAAAACAAGAACAATGGTGCTATCACACTCCCATATTTCAAACTCCAAAGCTAGAGCAATCAAAAGAGTACGGTACTGAAATAAAAACACACAAAACCAATGGAATAGAATTGATAGCCCAGAAATAAACTCAAACTTAAACTACAATAAAGAAGTCAAGAATATACACAGGAGATGGTCTCACTTATATGAGGGATTTAGGGAAAATCAAAAACAAATAAAAAATGAAAACAACCAATGGGACTGAACCATGGAGCGAGAGAGGAGGAGGGGGAAGAAGGCAGGGGAGGTGAAGAGTACAAAAGATCAGGATAATTAACGAATATTAGTGAAGTGGGAAAGCCCCGGGGTAAAAAAACAAACAAACAAACAAACAAAAAAAAACCACACACACACTTTCCATATATCAGAAGAGAACAACAGGCCAAACAACCAACAACTAAACATCAACTTAACCAAACAACAATTTGCAGAAAAATGGGAGGAGTGACTGAAGGGGGGATACAGAGGG